>JAAAKG020111437.1:0-15444 GCA_010014905.2 Druon quercuslanigerum
CCGCATTACGCCATCCAGCCGCACCGCACAACCACCCTGTGTTGCTTTCGCCATACGGCCCGTGCCGGACATTGACTAACCGCCCCCCCCATGCACTGTTACTACCCCTCTGTCAAGGCTTAAGGCCGGGTAGTTAACATCTTTTTGTTTCTTTCATAAAAATACAACTTTTTGATTAAGAATTTCTGAATTTTATTGAAAATTGCTTGTTTTTTTGGTACAAAATTAATATTTATGTTTAAAAATTAATCTTTTGAGTTAAAAATTTAGGATTTATTTTTTATTTAATTTAGTTTTCTTTCTTTCTTTAAAATTCCAAATTTTGGTTGAGAGCTTGAATTTTATTGAAAAATTGTCTGGTTTGCTAGTAAACTAATATTTTTATTTACAAATTTATATTTCTCAATTGAAAATGCAACTTAAAATTTTTTTTTTAAATTTTATTCAAATTCATCTTTTTTAGTTTAAAATTCAACTCTTTGGGTAAGAATACTTGAATTTTATTGAAAATTAGGTATTTTTTGTACTAAATTAATAAATTTTTTTTAAAAATTCATATTCTTGGTTAAAAACTTGAAAACTAGGTCTCAAAGTCAGCCTACTTTCTTAAGCATAAAAAATTCAACTTTTTGATTTAGAATTCTTCAATTTAATTGAAAATTTGTTTTTTCGGTAAAAATTGATCGTTTTATTTAAAACTTCACCTTTTTAGTTAAAAATGTAACAACTAGGTTTAAAAATTAATTTTTTCTTTAAAAGTTTAAGTTTTTGGTGTAGAATTCTTAATTTTTTTATTTTTGGTTCTTGTAAATTAATGTTTTTGTTTCAACATTCATCTTTATGGTTAAAAAATTAAAAACTAGGTTTTAACTTTGATTGACTTTATTTTGATTTCTTTTTTAAAAATTCACCTTTTTGTTTGAGAATTCTTTATTTTTATTAAAAATTGTTTTTGTTTTTCGGTAGTAAATTAATATTTTTGTTTAAAATTTCATCTTTTCGTTAAAAATTTAAAAGACAGGCTTTAGAGTTATACAAGTATCTGAAAAATTAGACAAATTTCTTTTTCTTTCATTCTTAAAAATACAACTTTTGGATTGAGAATTCCTGAATTTTATTGAAAACTCTTTTTTTTGTGCTAAATTAATAAATTTAATATGTTACATTCTTAAATATTTAAAAATGTGATTTTTAAAATCTTTTTTAGTTAAAAATGCAAGCTTTTGATTTAGAATTCTTGAATTTAATTGAAAATTTGTTTGTTTTTCTTTGGTACAAAATTAATATTTATGTCTCAAAATTAATCTTTTGAATTAAAAATGTAGAAAATTGGTTTTAAGATTATAATAGTTTCTTAAAAAATAAAAAAAATGTTGTTTCTTTCATTCTTAGAAATTCAACTTTTTGGTTGAGAATTCTTGAATTTTATTGACATTTTTTTTGTAGTAAATTAATATTTATGTTTACACATTTATCTTTTTAATTAAAAAAATGAAAAACTAGGTTTTAAATTTTATTTACTTTTTTTCTCTAAAAATTCCAAAGATTGGTTGAGAGCTTGAATTTTATTGAAAATTCCTCTTTTTGGTAGTAAATTATTATATTTATTTCAAAATTCATATTTTTTAGTTTAAAATTCAACTGTTTGGTTGAGAATTCCTGAATTTTATTAAAAATTCCTCTTTTTGGTACTAAATTATTATATTTATTTCAAAATTCATATTTTTTAGTTTAAAATTTAACTGTTTGGTTGAGAATTCCTGAATTTTGTTAAAAATTCCTTTTTTTCCTGTAGAAAATTGATCATTTTGGTTTAAAAACTAATGCTATTGGTGAAATTTTAACTATTTTGTTGAAAATTCCTTTTTTTTATTGAAAAATTACTTTGACAAATGAAAACTGAACTATTCAATGTTTGGACGAAAATGTCATTTTTTTAAATTAAAAACTCAAATTCGATATTTTTTCTTGAAAATTCAACAATTTAGTTTAAATAATTAACTATTTGGTAAAAAATTACCTTCTTCATCCTTTAAAATTATTATTTTTTAAACTAAAGCTTTAAATATTTCATTTTTGGTTAAAAAAGTAACTTTCTTAGTTTTAAAAATTCATTACTACCCAGATTATCTGTCACATAAAATTCATTAGGGCACATTTTAACTATTATTGTTAAAAATTGTCTATGCGTCCTAATTTTTAAAGAACTTTGAAGTTTTTTTCAAAATTCTTTTGAATTGTAAGAAAGCCAATTTTTTACTTGTTTCTATATTTAACAATATATAAACAAATACAGCGGGAAAATTGAAAATTTTAACAACATAATTTACGATCATTAAAAAAATTCGATAAATAAACAACTTTGACTTTTTTCGCACAATTGATCTATTTTTTATAAAAAATTAATTTTAAAGAATGATTTAGTGTATTAGTTTATTTTACAAAAAACTGTTTTAAAACTTATATAATTAATTTGTTAATAAAAATAGTTAAAATAAATAATAATAATGACTTTTTAATAGAATGTTATTCTCCAATGAAAAATGGTAGTTATTATTTAAAAACTTATTTTTCGTTAACCTAAAAACTTTGTTATTGTTGACGTGAATTAAAGAGGCCAAGTCTCAAAACAGGTGTGTAAATACTTCTTTTTTTCCTTTCTAAAGCTTTGCGACTTAGATGCATTTTAGTTATCTACAACGACCGAGATTCTGATCTGAAATATTTTCGAAGTTCGAGTAAAAAATGCGACAAACAAGAAAAATTTGAGAAAAATATAAAATCAGGAAGAAATTTTTAAAATCGTTTTGCCTGTGTGTTATGGAAATTGTTTAGAAAAAATGAATGAAAAAAGTGACCTTATACTTCTCACATGCTTGGCGATTCTTTACCTCAAAAGTAAGTTTTATTTAATATTTAAATTATTAATTTTTTTTAACGAATATTTCAAAATGAGATTCAAAAAGAAGAGATTTACTAACAAAAATTTTGATATTAGGATAGAGAACAAAATTTTTGAAAATTAAAAACCAAACTATATGAAAAAGTAGCGGAAAAGTCTACGTAGTGAAATTTCGTAGCCTATTAAGACTATCGATTCCAATTCCATCAAATCCATTTAATTCCAATCCAATTCCATCTACTCCAACACACTTCAATACAATTAATCCAAACCTAAAATAATATAATTCAGTCAGTTCCAATCCACTCCAATCAAATTCATTTCAATTAATTCCAATCTAATACAATCTATTCTAATTCAGTCAAATCCACTCCAATACATTTCTATTCAATCATATCAAATTCATTCCGATATAATCAATTTGATTTCGAATCAATTCCATCCAATTCTGTTAATTCCAATCTAATCTATATAATTCCATTTCACTTCAATCTACTCCTATCCAAGTAACTCCAATCCAATTAATTTAAATTCACTCCAATAGAATTCATTTCAATCTAATCCAATCTAATTCAATCTAATCCACTAACATTTAATTCAATCCACTCCAAAACAATTCAAACCACTACAAATTCACTCAAATTGCATCCATTCTATTATAATCTAAATCAATCTAGTCCTATCCACTATAATCGACTCCGAACCAATCCATTCCGCTCCACCCCAATACATTTCAATTCAATATACTCCTATTTAATTTACTCCAATCCAATTAATTCAAATTCACTGCAATACAATTCATTCCAATCTAATCCAATCTAATATAATGAATTCCAATCCAATACAATCCAATATAATCCAATCCAATCCAATCCAATTCAATCCAATTCAATCTAATCCAATCTAATCCTCTATAAATTCACTTAAATTCAATCAACTATATTCTAATCTAATTCAATCCAGCCCTATCCACTCTAATCCACTCCAAACCAATTATTTTCACTCCACCCTCATACTTTTTAATCCGATTTATTTAAGTCTAATCCAATAAAATCCAATTAATTTCAATGAACTCGAATTTAATATAATCCACTTCATTCTAATTCTATTCAGTCCAATTAATTATAATCCACTTCATTTTATTCCAATTTAATTAAATCCCCTCTAATCTACTCCAACCAAATTTATTATAATTTAATCCCATCTAATTTAATCCATTCCAATTAATTTAAATCGATTCCAAACCATTTCTATTGAAGCATATACAATTCATTAAAATATAATCCATTTGATTCCGAATCAATTCAATCCAATTCATTTCATTCCAATCCAATCTACATAATTCCATTCCAATTCAACACACTCGTATCCAATTCACTCCAAACCAATTAATTCAAATTCACTCCAATGCAATTCATTCTAATCAAATCCAATCCCATCTAATCAAATTTATTCCAATCCCATCCACTACAATCCAATTCAAGCCACTATAAATTCACTCGAATTCAATCAAGTCTATTCTAATCCTAATCAATCCAGCCCTAACCACTTTAATCCACTTCAAACCAATCCTTTCCACGCCAACCTCATATATTTCAATCCAATTTATTTAATTCTAATCCGATAAAATCCAATTAATTTCATATAAATCAAATTTAATCTAACCCAGTTCATTCTGATTCAATTAAGTCCAATTAATTCTAATCTACTCCATTTTATAACAATTTAATTCAATCCACTCTAACCAAATTCATTATAATTTGACTCAATCTAATTTAATATATTCTAATTAAATCAAATCGATTCGAAACCATTTCTATTCAATCATATACAATTCATTCCAATATGATTCATTTAATTCCGAATCAATTTAATCCAATTCATTTTATTCCAATCCAATGTACATAATTCCATTGCAATTCAATACACTCCTATCTAATTCACTCCAAACCAATTAATTCAAATTCACTTCAATCAAATTCATTTCAATCTAATCCATTCTAATAGAGTGAAATGCAATCCAATGCAATCTAACCCAATTCAATCTAATCAAATTCATTCCAATTTCATTCACTACAATCCAATTTAATTCCAATCCAATTCAATCAAATCCAATCCAATATAACGCAATCTATTCGATTCAAATCCAATCCTACATAATCCATTCCAATCCACTCGAATCAACTTCAATCTAATTTAGTCCACTACAACTTACTCAAATTCATTTCAATTTCATCCAATCTAATACAATCCATTCTAATTCTATCAAATCCATTTCAATCTATTTCTATTCAATTATATAAAATACATTCTAATATAATTTATTTGATTCCGAATCTATCCCATCAAATTCTTTTCATTTTAATTCAATCTACACCTAACCGATTCAATCCAATCTAATTAATTTAAATTCACTCCAATACAATGCATTTTATTTTAATCCAATCTAATAATATAGTGATTCCAATCCAATCAAATCCAATCCAATCCAATCCAATCTAATCTAATGAAATCCAATCCAATTTAATTTAATCCAATCCAATTAATTCCAATCCAATCTACTACAATCTAATTCAATCCACTCAAAACAGTTCAATCCATTAAAAATTCACTTACATTCAATCCATTCTATTATAATCCAAATCAATCTAGTTCTATCCACTATAATCAACTCCAAACCAATCCATTCCCCTCCACCACAATACATTTCAATCCGAATTATTTGATTCTAATCCAATCTGACTAAAATTATTCCAATTTACTCAAATTTATTCTAATAAACAAAAATTTCGAATCCATTCAAATGAATTCGCTGCAATCTAATCCAGTTCATTATTATTTATTCAATCCAATCCAATTCATTTAAATCCAATCTATTTGATTCCATTCCAATCCAATCCACTCCTATTCACACCAATATGACTCATTTAAATCTAATCCAATCTAATACAGTGAATTCCAATCCAATCCAATATAATCCAATCTAATCTAATCAAATTCATTCAAATTAAATCCACACCATTCCAAGTCAATCAACTCCGAAAGAATTCATTCCAATATAATCTAATATAATATAGTGAATTCTAATCCAATACAATCCAAACTTATCCAATCTAATTCAATTCCTTTTAATGAAATCCACTTCAATACAATTCAAACCGCCATAAATTCATTCAAATTTAATCTACTCTGTTCTAATCCAAATCAGTTAAGTCCTATCCGCTATTACACACTCAAAACCAAACCATTCACCTCAACCCGAATACATTTCAATCCAAATTATTTATTTCTAATGCAATGTAAGCCAATTAATTTGAATTAACTCGAATTTTTTCCATATCAAATCGATTTTATTTAATTCTAATTCAACCACTCCAAACAAATTAATTCAAATTTAATCCAATCTAATACAATCCATTCTAATTCAATCAAATCCATTTTAATCTATTTTTATTTAATTAAATAAAATTAATTCCAATATAATCCATTTGATTCCGAATCAATCGCATCCAATTCATTTCATTCCATTTCAATTCAATCCGCACCTATCCGATTTACTCCGATACAATTATTTCAAATTCACCTTAATCCAATCCAATCCATTTCAATCCAATTCAATACAATCCAATCCAATTCAATCCAATCCAATCCAAGCCTTTACAATCTGGTCTAATCTAATATGATCCAATCCAATCTAATTTAATCCAATCCAATTAATTCCAATCCAATCTCCAACGATCCACTTCAATCCACTCCAAAACAAGTCAATCTACTATAAATTCACTCAAATTCAATCCATCTATTATAATCCAAATCAATACAGTCCTAGCAACTATAATTAACTCTAAATCAATCCATTCTCCTCCACCTCAATACTTTTCAATCCAATTTATTTAATTCTAATCTAATCTGAGTCAAAGTATTCCAATTCACCAAAATTTATTCCATTCAAATCCATTTCGAATCTATCCAAATGAATTCGCTGCAATCTAATCCAGTTTATTCTCATTCAATCCAAGCCAAATCATTTAAATCCAATCTATTTTATTCCATTCCAATTCAATCCACTCCTATTCACGCCAATATAAATCATTCCAATCTACTCCAATCTAATACAGTGAATTCCAATCTAATCCAATCTAATCCAATCTAATCTAATCAAATTCAACCAATAAAATCCATGCCAATCCAAGTCAATCCACTCCAAAAGAATTCATTCCAATATAATCTAATCTAATATAGTGAATTCCAATCCAATACCGCCATAAATTTACTCAAATTTCACCTACTATATTCTAATCCTAATCAATTTAGTCCTATCCACTATAACACACTCCAAATTAATCTATTCCACTCCACCCGAATATATTTCAATTTAATTTATTTAATTCTAATGCAATCTAAGAACTATATAATTCCATTTCAATTTAATCCACACATATCCGATTCACTCCGATCCAAATAATTCAAATTCACTCCAATACAATTTATTCCAATATAATCTAATCTAATCAAATTCATTCCAATCTAATCCACTCTCATAAGTGAATTTCAATTCAATACAATCCAATCCAATCTAATCTAATCCAATCCAATCCTATCAAACCCAATCCAATCCAATCTAATCTTTTGATATCCAATTCAATATAATCAAATCCAATTCATTTCAATACAAACAACTACAATCCAATTCAATCCACTCCAAAATAATTCAATCTACTATAAATTCACTCAAATTCAATCCATTCTATTATAATGTAAATCCATACAGTCCTAGCCACTATATTTAACTCTAAACCAATCCGTTCCCTTCCACCCCAATACTTTTCAATTCAATTTATTTAATTTTAATCTGATCTATCTCAAATTATTCCAATTTACTCAAATTTATTCCAATCTAATCCATTTCGAATCTATCCAAATGAATTCGCTGCAATCTAATCCAGTTTATTCTCATTCAATCCAAGCCAAATCATTCAATTCCAATCTATTTTATTCCAGTCCAATTCAATCCGATCCACTACAATCCAATTCAATCCACCCCAATGCAATTCAATCCACTATAAATTCTCTCAAATTCAATCAACTCTATTCTAATCCAAATCAATCCAGTCCGATCCACTCTAATCCACTCCAAACCAATTCTTTCCACTCCACCCTCATACAATTAAATCCAAATAATTCAAATCCAATCCATTTCATTACATTCTAATTCAATCCACTCCAATCTATTTCAACCAGTCATTAAAATTTAATCCAATTTCATACAATTTATTCTAATTTAATCAAATCCATTCTAATCCATTTCTATTCAATCATATACAATTCATTCAAATATGATCTATTTAATTCCGAATCAATTTAATTCAATTCATTTCATTTTAATCCAATCTATATAATTCCATTCCATTTCAGTACACTTCTATCCAATTGACTCCAATCGATGCCAATTTAAACGACCACAATTCCTTGCAATCCACTAAAATGCATTCCTATACACTCCAATCCAATTCTATCTGCTATAAATTCACTCAAATTCAATCCACTCTATTCTAATCCAAATCAATCTATTCCTATCCAGTTCAATTAACTCCTAAACAATCTATTTCACTCCACCCCAATACATTTCAATCCCATTTATTTATTTCTAATTTAATTTAATTCAATTTATTCCAATTTACTCGAATTTTTTCCGATCCAATCCATTTCGAATCTATCAAAATGAATTCACTGCAATCTAATCTATATCATTCTGACTCAATCCAATTCAATTCATTCAAATCCAATCGATTTTATATCCAATCCAATTCAATCCACTCCTATCCAGTTCACTCCAATCCAGTTCATTCAAATTCACACCAATAGAATTCATTTCAATCTAATCCAATCTTATACAGTGAATTCCAATTCAATCCAATCCAATACAATCTAATCAAATCTAATCCAATTCATTTCAATTAAATCCACTACCATCCAATTCAATCCACTATAAATTCACTCAAATTCAATCCACTCTATTCTAATCCTAATCAATCCAGTCCTATCCACTTTAATCCACTCCAAACCAATCCATTTAACTCGACCCTCATATATTTCACTCGAATTTATTTAATTTTAATACAATCTAATCTAATTAAATCCAATTAACTCAAATTTAATCTAATCTAGATCACTCTAATTCAATTCAATGGACTTGAACCAAATTTATTATAATTTAATCGAATCTAATACAATTAATTCTAATTAAATATAATCCATTTCAATCCATTTCTATCCAATCATATATAATTTATTTAAATATAATCCATTTGATTCCGAATAAATTCAATCCAATTCATTTCATTTCAATCCAATCTATATAATTCCATTTCAATTCATTACACTTCTATTCAATTTACTCCAATGTAACTCATTTTGATCCAATCCAATCCATTTCAGTTCAATCCAAACTAATTGAATGCAATCCAATTAATTTAATTGTATTGCAATCCAATACATTTTATTCCAATCGAATCCATTTCATTTCATTCCAATCCATTACAATCCGATCTATTTGATTTCACTTTATTGCAATCCACCAAAATCCACTTCAATCTAATTCGCTTAAATTTAATTTAATCCAATTCATCCAATCCACTTCAATTCCAGTCGCTAGAAATCTAATCTACTCCAATCTACATTCCATTCCAATTAATTCCAATCGACTCCAATCCATGCCGATTTAATCCATCCCAATTCAATCCAATCTACTGAAATGCAGTCAAATCCACTCCAAACCAAATCAATCATGCTATTCACATTCATGTTTTCCGTGTATGACGTGATATTCTGCCTTAACTCCCCCCCCCCCCACCTCCAGAATTATCAATGTGAGGTAGTTTTTTAAAGAGCCTCCGTGTACACAAAAACTTCCTCAGTATCGTTCTTTTTTTCCAAAAAAATAGGTTCTGCCGGTATGATGCCAGGTGAAAGTAGTGGAGCAGTACAGCATCTGCAACCAGGGAAGATTCGGGTAACATACAAGGATAATTTAATTGCAAATGGTTTCCTCATGCCAATTTCTCAGAGTCCCCAATGGGTGAGCTTAGTGGAAAGGAACAATCCTCGTTCTATTTTTGAGAACTTTCACGTTTATGCGTTTGTACGAAAAGATAATACCGAAGGTTCTGAAGTCGCGAGATTCTCTTCAGAAATAAACGGTCCAGGAAATTTAGAAGGCAAATCCGATATTAGTCCACACCTACCATTTAAATCTAGGTTAGTGGTTAATGTCGGACGGGGAATCGAAACATTAACAGCTTACTCTTTCCAGACACACAACGAACGTTTTTGGCAATCTGCATCGCTATACGTACCATTTGCGACAAGTTTAGGCGAAGTCGTTGGCTTTATTTTTATTGCAATGAATGGAACCACACACGTTGAAGTTGCACGTTTATACGTTCAAAAAACTAACCTTAATAGGGAGCACGCCATGACGAAATTCGACCCAAACACTATGATGTCAATTTATTATCAACCAACAGGGCAGGCTCAAGTTACATTCAGGGATCATATTGTTATTAAAGGTAAGCTCAGTTCAACTAAAGCTAGACCCAAATGGATGGACCCGCCGTATTATAAGGGTCTGAATAAACGTTTTAAGAGTTATTCCATGTACACAATTATACAAATACAAGGGCTCGCGACCCACACTTCAGAAAGTACTGGTCCGACACAGGATGTTACCAATTTCGCTAATCATATACCAATTGAAGCCAGGGTAGATGTTAGTGTCAGACATAGGACCGAAACATTTAAAACTAACCGCTTCGAGTTTTATAGTCCCAAAAAAGGACTTAGTCAACTACCAATCCACGCACACTACGGCGAAATCTTTGGCTACATTCTCATAACAATAAAGAAAAAAAATTTAGTTTATGTGGGATTTTTATACATTCACAAATTTAACCCTAATGGAATACCCAAAGACTCGGGACTTACTGCTGCCAAAATGGAACCAGGTCCATATGAATCGATAGACCGTCATCGACCACTAAGGAAGGTTCGGGTAGAATTTCAGGATAATGTTAATCTTGAAGAGGTACTTATTCGGTCTCGCGGTAGACCCGATTGGATGGATCCAGTGAAGAATAAGAAGCAAAGTCGTCCTCCTTTTTTGAAGTATTTCATGTATACAGTACTAAGATTACATGACAAGTTTGTCTTTTACTCGTCAGAAACTATGGGTCAGAAAAATGAACGTGTTCTTGATATGCATAAACATTTGCCAGTTAAAGCTAGGCTAGATTTTAATGTCGAAGGAAAGACCGAAACATTTAAAACTTACGTTTTTCAGCCTTATAATCCCCATGAATATATACGTCATTTATCTCCAAGACTACCATACCATGCACAGTACGGCGAAGTCTTTGGCTACATTGTCATAACAATAAAAGGAACCAACAGCATTTATGTGGGAACTTTACACATTTACAGAAGTCATTAACTTGTAAATTTCTCTCCTAGCCTTGATAGGTAGGCGCCCGTGCGCATGGTCGCGGGAGATCTGTAGCTAACAAGGATCTGTCACGAGATGTACGTCTCCGATTCGATTAGAACCTCGCAGGGTGAAAGTAAACTTGAAAATCGAAGATACGAGCAGATCGGGAATCGGAAACTCTTAAGATACGACTGTGAAAGGGGCTCCCACTCCTGCGGGGGGAATGTATGAGAACGCACACAGGCTCACTACGCGCACGCGCACGCCGAATTCAGGGGAAAGCGCATTTGCTAGTGCGTGACTCAAATCGGGCAGGAGAAGAGGGGACAAATTCCGCTCACGACTTTGGAATGTGGACTCTCGTATCTTTGAAGTTAGAGTGTACATCAAAATCCATTAGCTGTTTTTTTCTTTCGATCTAATGGGTCTTAGTTTTCAAGATGTCGAAGTTTAAGAATTTACGCTCGAGCTTTTGACGGTATCTCGGAACATTACTTCCATTGGTTCAAGAGAAAAAAACACACACTTTCACACTGTTAAGGCACTGTTGAATAGGCGACGCACATCTCGCAGCTTTTTCTTGCAAGATTCGTTTCCACTGCATGGCGTGACCGCAAGGGATCATCCATAAATTACGTTACCGATTTTGGGGAATTTTTTACCTTTTCCCCCGCTCCTATTTAACAAACGTTGATTTTGGTATGCCCCCCCCCCCCCTAAAAGTAACGCAGCCTTTAAGTCAGCTGTACGTTTTTATAACTAGTCATGATACCCGAACATCATTGAATTTTTAAACTGAAAGAGGTACCTTTTTAAATAAAATGGAATAGTTACACTTTTAGTTGAACAATTATCAATTTAAATCATAAAAGACGAATTTTTTTACCGAATAGTTGATTTGTTCCACTAAATTAATAAAGTTTTTATAACTAAATGGCGAATTTTCTGTACAAAAGATTTGATATATCAAATAAAAAATATAAGATTTTCATAAAACGTTCATTTTATTTAAAAATCCTAAACGTTGAATTTTGACCTAAACTGGATTAATCTTAAACAAAACAAAAATATTTTAATTTTAATAAAAATTTGAATTTTTCCTTAAAAAATGATGTTTTTCGATCAAAAATGGAATATGTAAATCTTTATTTCTCAAAAGTAATTTTTCTACAAAAAAAAAAGAATTTTCAACAATAATATTTAATTTTGAACCAAAGAAATGGATTTTTAATTTAAATTTTGATTTTTTTAAGAAATTACTTTCTACAGCAAAAAAAAACAACAAATTTGAAACAAAATTCCAGAATTCTCAATATAATATTTAAAAAATTTGTAAATATTTTAAAAAAATTAATGTTTTAACAAACAAAAAAATAGATTGCTAAAAAAAGACAAGAATGTTCAACCAAATTCAAGAATTTCTAACAAAACGTTTATTTTTTAAACAAAATTTTTAATTTAGTACAAAAAAATACCGAATTTTCAATAAAATTTAAGTATTCTCAACCAAAAACTGAAACGGATCAATTTTTAAATAAAAAGATTAATTTAATACACAAAATATGTATAATGTTAATTTCTAGGGGACCCCCCCCCTAAATTGTTAACGAAGTTTATGCACGATCTCTAAGAAAAGAGCCGCTTCATCCCCGTCCGACGAGTCCTACTCTATGAGTAACTGTATTTTATAGTATTTTTAATTTAAGAAAATATTTTTATTTTATAATTAGGCAAAAAAATATAGGAAATATGTAATGAGCGCGAAAATTTTGTTATTTTAAAAAATGCATCTCTTTATGCAGCTGAAACTCGGATTCTCCGGATTTGGTTGTTTCACTATAGTGGCAGTAAATTAATTGCGTCGATAAGACTTGTTTGATAGGTAAGGCTTGCGTTAGCATACAAAATAATAAAACAAAAAAATATTTGTAAATAAAAAAAATATAAAATTCTGTAACAAAATGTATAATTAAATGCAAATGGTGCTGGACGTTTTATTTTTTAATTGTTGGTCACTTCTACTCTTAATTATTCAGTCAAAGATATCCTACTGAATAGAAATCTCGATATATTTTAGATATTCTTGTAAATACAATTATGTATATTTTATCTTATAAATAAATAAACTTATTAATAATTTGAATGATCTACCACTTTATTCATTTATTTATTCCAACCTTTTAAGAATTACGACTTAATAAGAGATTCCAATTTAAGAATACCCTCATTTTAAAACATGTTTGGATTTGTTGCAAATATCTATAAAACAACGGGACGTACAAAAAAGTAGCAACAATTTTTTTCTAGAACATTCTTAAGAGAAAAATTATTTCTTTTAAAAATTTAAATGTTTTATGAAGACTTAAACAATTTGGTAGAAAATTTACTTGTTGAAAATCATATCTTGATGTTAAAAAGTCAACTGAAATCTTTTTTCTTTACTAATTCAATCAATTTTTTTGCAAATTTGTCTTTTGGATTTTAAAAACTTAAACAGCTTTAGTACAAATTTAATCTTTCTTGCATAAAAAATCCAACTCTTTCGTTAAACATTCAACAGATTTATTAAAAATTCTTTTTTTTTGTCGAAAACTCAACTGTTTTTTAAAATATTTTTTTATATATTTTCTTATTGCAAGGTTAATTGACATATTGTGTGCATAAAAAATCAATTATTTTTTGTACATTTCTCTTGTTATTAAAAAATATTTATCTACTTTGTTAGAAATTTAATCTTGCTTGGATAAAAATTCAACAGATATTAAAAAAAAATAGTTTTTTGTTGAAAATATAAATGATTTGTTGAAAATTCAACTATTTTATAACAAAATTTACATTTTGCCTAAAAATAATATTATTTGTTAAGAAGTCAAGCACAATCTTCTTTGTTTAATAATTCAACTGCTTTTCTAAAAAATTGTCTTTTTGATTTAAAAAATTCATTAATGTTATAAGAAACTTCATGTTTCTTTGGATACAAATCCAACTGTCTGCTTCATTTCAACAATTTTTTAAACAGCGATACTTTTTCGTTAAAAATTAAACTTTTTTTTCGAAAATTCAACTATTTCGTAGAAATAGTTGAATAAATAGTAGAAATGATAGAACTGTTTTCTTGAAAACTCAACTATTCTGTAAAAAATTTACTTTTTGCTTAAAAAAAATTTTTTGTGTTAACAAGTTGACTGAAATTTAACTATTTCGTAAGAAATTCACATTCATATTTTGTTATTGAGTCGTGCGTCGTGAGTTTTATTGTTCCGAAATTTTCCAATTCGGTATTTTCATTTTTCGGCAATTTTATTATTCGCGAATTTTATTATTCGGGAGTTTTCCAATTCGGGAATTTTACATTGGCGGGAATTTTATTTTTCGGGATTTTTCAGTCGTCGCTTTGCGAATAATAAAATTGCCGAAAACAAAAAATTCCTAATTGAAAAATTTCCGAATAATAAAATTCCCGAATAATAAAAATCCCAATTTATAAAATTTCCGAGTGATTAAATTTACGACAGTTTATAATTTTACCGAATTAGAAAATTTTCGTATAATAAAATTCCCGTCATTTATTAATACTACTGAACTGTAAAATTCACGAATAATAAAATGGCCGACAGAAAATTGTCTAATTATTTTATATCCAGAATGGAAAATTCCCGAATTTAAACTATAACAATTTGTTCATAAATATGTGTTAGTAGTTACAAAAAAATTAAATTTTCCTTTTTTTGATTAATGTTTATTTTTAAATTTCGCAAATTAGTGTTTGAATCTAAAATAAGAATAATTTTTAATAGCATATATTAATAACATTCTTCATTTTCCAATTTGTATTTTTTTAAATACTATGCACATTAAAAAAAATTCGTAAGCCAGCAATATTTTAATTTAAACTGTAGTTATTTTAAATTCAAATAATAATTTTTGAAAGTTTGAACATTAAAAATAAAATTATTATATCATTTGTAATCAACAAAATATATTTTTTTTAAATTTTAGTTCTTTAAAATTGGGATTTTTACAATTAGGATATTTTATAATTCGGAAATTTTTTGTCATA
>JAAAKG020111448.1:0-15444 GCA_010014905.2 Druon quercuslanigerum
TGACGTTTCATTTTCACTGGCTAGCCCCCAGCGCCCAGCACCAGCAACCCGGCATAGGGAACTTCGTTCCAAAATTAGTTTTTTTGTTTGTTTGAAAATTATCTTTTTAAACTGAAAATTAAACTAGTCTATTTTTGGTTGCGAATTTACGTTGTATTTAAAATAAGATCTTTTTTCAGTAGAAAAATCAAATATCTAGTAGTACATTTATATATTTTTGATATCAAAAATATTGAATTTTCTGGTTGAATAAAATTCAACTACGTTATTGAAAGTTCCACAACTTCGTATTTTGGGTTGAAGAATTATGATTTTAGTTGGAAAATAAACTATTTGGTTGTAAATGAACTTTTTCTCCAGAATTTATCTTATATAAAAAGCATTCTACTTGTAGGATTCACCTTTTCGGTTTAGAATTAATCTAGATGATAGCTAATAAGTATTTCTTTAGATAAATAAAATATTGTGTTTGCATAATTATGTAATATTTTTTGGTAAAGGAAATTTTAAATTTGATTTAAAAAATGAAATGGTCAAAAGAAATAACAATTTATTTCAACGGAAAAATTTAATTTCTTTTGTTTCTTTTTATTATCTTTGTTAAGATAATGACAAGACAATGTCATTGTCAAGTGCGATTGGGTTATTTCCTTAAACATTTATACTTTTCAAGATATATTTTTTTAAAAGGAAACTTAGTAAATTATTTTTTTTATCTAGCAATAATTTCCTTTCCACTATTGAATTAGGAAATATCTCACTTATTCAAATTATTAAGTTTCTAATAATCTTTGATAGATAAATTTTCGCTAATTGAATTTTAAATTTTAACTCGTGATTAGGTTAATTTATGAAATTTCGATTGTATTATTCAATATTTATATTCTTCACGGTTATAAATAATCTTTTTTTTCTTCTCGAAAAATCGATGTATCACGAAAATCTCGAAAGCATTCTTGTGACTTATTCTCAATACTAATTGAGTAATTAAAAAAATTCGAAGGATAGAATGTTGCCAAATTCCAAGATATAATTAAGAATTTTATATTTGTATCATAATAGAACTGAGAAAAAAATAAGATTTAGTCATGTAAAATTTAATTAGTACTTTTTAAATCGAAATAAATAATTTTTAAACGAAAGAGGGAACTTTTAACAAAATAGTTAAATTTTCAAAAAAAGATAAATTTTCAACAAAAAAATTTAACATTTAACTAAGGAAATGAAGTTTGAGCGCGCTTTGAGTGGGCTTTGAGTTGGCTTTTTCATAGCTTGTGTAGTTTGTCAAAAACTTTTATTTTTATTTTTTCTTTGTTTTTTTACGAATAAAACAAAAACTATGATCCCTACGAAAGAATTTCATTTTCCATTATTCGCTGTGTAGTAAAAATTTGAATTTTCGACTTTTAATAACATCAATTTCGTATTCTGTATCTATATTTTTGTATTCAGAAAAATAAGTTTTCTGATTAAAAATGACAAAATTCTTATCAAAATAGTTAAATTCTCAACCAAACAGACGAACCTTCAACCTAGAAGATTAAATTTCTATAGAAAATATCAGTTTTCGACATAAAATGGAATGGTAAAATTTTTAATAAAAAAAAATTAATTTTCAATAAAAAAAACTACTCTTCATCAAAAGAAATGAAATTTTTATCAAAGAGATTAATTTTCTACCAAAAAATGATAGTTTTTAAAAATATATGAACTTTTAAACCAAAATTTTAATCCTAATTTTTCAACAAAAAATAGAATAGAGAATTTTCACTTTGAGATACAAAAAAATGTTCAACGAAATAGTTAAATTTTAATCCGAGCAACAACATTTTCAATCAAAAAGATCAAATGTTTAGAAAAAAATGACTTAAAATTTAATTAAATTTTTTGTTAACAACACTTATTTAATGAAACACTAATTTTCTATAAAAAGCTTAATTTTGAAATAAAAAGGTTGCAATTCTCAAATGAAAATTTTAAAATGTTATAATTTTTAATAGACTTTTGATGATAGAAAATAAATCTTTTTCTTTCAAAATGTATGTTTTTAGTTCAAATTCAGCTTTCTGGTAGAAAATTCTTAAATTTTTTCCAAATTCCTTCTTTTTGTAGCAAAATAATATTTTATTATAAAAATTCATCCTTTTTCGTTGAAACTTTAAATTTTTTGTTCAGTACAGAACTTTTAACTTTTTATCAACAATTTATTATTTTTTTCTTTACAAAATTCATCTTTTTGGTTAAAAACATCATTTTTGGTTCGAGAATTTTTGAATTTTATTAAAAATTTGTCTTTTTTGGTAGTAAGTTATTCTTCTTTTCAAAAATTCATGGTTTTTATTATTTTTTTTTTAATCTTTTTTATTTCAATATTCAATTTTTGGGTTCATAAATCTTGAGTTTTTTTAAAGGTTTGTGTTTTTTATTAGTAAAATAACCTTTAGGTATAAAAATTCATCCTTTTTATTTGAAACTTTAACTTTTTAGTTTTGTATTCTTAAATTTCATTAAAAAAATGTCTTTTTTCTTAGAAAATAAATCTTTTTGCTTTAAAACGTATGTTTTTAGTTTAAAATTCAACTTTTTGGTAGAGAATTCTTGATTTTTTCAAAATTCCCTCTTTTGGTAGTAAAATAATATTTTAGTTTAAAAATTCATTCTTTTTTGTTGAAACTTTAAATTTTTTGTTCAGTACTCTCAAATTTTATATCAAAATTTGTCTTTTTTATTCGTACATTAGTCTTTTAGTTTAAAAAGTCATCTTGTTTAATTGAAACCTCAACATCTAAGTACAGAACTTTTAACTTTGATTAACAATTTATTATTATTTATTTCTTTACAAAATTCGTCTTTTTGGTTAAAAACATCATTTTTGGTTAGAGAGTTTTTAAATTTTATTAAAAATTTGTCTTTTTTGGTAGTAAGTTATTCTTTTTTTCAAAAATTCATGGTTTTTTCTATTATTTTTTTTAATCTTTTTTATTTCGACATTCAATTTTTGGGTTCATAAATCTTGAGTTTTTTTAAAAGTTTGTGTTTTTTATTAGTAAAATAACCTTTATGTATAAAAATTCATCCTTTTTATTTGAAACTTTAACTTTTTAGTTTTGTATTCTTAAATTTGATTGAAAATTTGTTTTTGTTGGTAGAAAATAAATCTTTTTTCTTTAAAATGTATGTTTTTATTTTAAAATTCAACTTTTTGGTAGAGAATTCTTGAATTTTTAAAATTTCCTCTTTTGGTAGTAAAATAAATATTTTTGTTTAAAAATTCATCCCTTTTAGTTTAAATTTTAACTTTTTAGTTCAGACCTCTTCAATTTTATTAAAAATTTCAATTTTTTTTTAGTAAATTAACCTTTTTTTTAAATCATCATCTTTAGTTGAAAACTCAACTGTTTGGTTGAAAATTCTTGAATTTGGAAAAAAAATTTGTTTTTTCAGCATAAAATTAATCTAATCTAACAAATTTAAAAATTTAAAAAAAATAAAAATACATATAAAATATAATTTTAAAAATACAATCTTAATAACTTAATAACTATAGTACAATTTATAATATAATTTTAGATTCGGTAATTTGAAAATATTTAAAAGTGTTAATTAGTAAAGTAAAACAAGAATTGAACAAATAAAAACAAAAAATTATTCAAAAACAATTATTTTTGATTGGACTATTCCAATGTTTATAATTTTTTCTAATGTTTCGAAATTTTTTAGCACAATAGGTGGTAATTAAAATAACTATTAACAATTGTTAATAGTTAATTTTTTCATGTTACAAATGATTGAAAGTTCTACTTTTTCTACGGTTTTTTTATGTAATTATTAATTTTTCTGTCTAGAACCTAGGTTTAAAAATTTGTGATACGGCATTGAAGTATGTTTCGCTTTCTGTGAAAAATGGAGCAATATAAAAGTCTTGTCATCCTTTTCACAAAAATGTTTTCTAATTCATTTTTTAACAAATTTATTCTATTATAATAATATTGTATTTGAGTTAATCTCTCATCTTATCAAAACTTTCAAATTTTGAAAATTTCTATGGTAAATATATTTTTATTTGGCCATTTCTTAACCTCAAAATTCATACTATTTTTTTCTTTTAATATAAATTTCTCTTATTAGTGGATGCAACTTGAGAATTTGAATTGACTAAATTGGCAAAAATACAAAAAATGTATTATTATAATATTTTACTAGACTTACATTGCCAAAAAGGAAAAATCTCGAATGTAAGAAGAAAAATGCCAGCTATTTTCTTCATGTTGCCTGATGATTGAAACCGGGTTTTTTTAAATAGAGTTAAATCGTAAAGTAATTCCCGAAGCAACAACTTTTCCACTTATATCTGAAAAATCCGTTTTATTTATTTTAGAAAATAAATATCGTGGACTGATCAAGATAGTGGATTTAAGATTTAAAAACATTCCTTATTTACTATAGCTTCATTTATTGAACCTTCAAAATAACTAAAGGTTATAAAATTTGTTACATATGTCCTTGACGATAGCGGAATAGTTTCCTGAAAAAATTTAAACTTTATTATCAGATGAGAAACCTTAAATATTTCCAAATATAAACTGCTGCTAACATAGTTATAAGAAATATATAAAAAAAATAGTATAAAATCAAATAAAATTAAGTGGGAGTAGTTTTCATAAAGTAAGTTACAAAATTGTATTCAGCATGATGAAATTTCATTCAAAACTTTTTAACAATATTTATATATTATCTTTCAAATTTATATAAATTCACCATTAACTCATAGTCTTCAATACGTAAGATCAAGGCAGTCTTTATATAAAATTTTTGTTGCTTCTAAGATTAATTAATCTTTTTCTTGCAAAATTCATATTTTTTAGTGTAAAACTTAACTTTTTCATTGACCATTCTTGTACTCTGTTGAAAATTCGTCATTTTTGGTAAATTTATCTTTTTGTTTAACATATCATATTTTGCATTTGAAAATTTGACTTTTTGGTTCAGAATTATTAATTTTTGTAAGAAATTCACACTTTTTTCTTAGTTAATTAATCATTTTCTTTAAAAGATCATCTTTTTTAGTTTAAAACTTAACTTTTTGTTTGAGAATTTTTGAATTAAAAAAAAAATTGGTTCTCTTACGTAAAAAAGTAGTATATTTGTTTAAAAATTCATCTTTTTGGTTAGAAATTCAAGAACAAGGTTATAAAGTTGAAAGCAAGTCGACGAACTTTTACTCGGGTTGATATTAAATTAATATATTTTTTTTAATTTACCTTTTTTAGTTTACAACTTAATTTTTAAATTGATGCTTGTCAATCCGGGGGGTGGGGCGAAATTGCCAAAATTTGATAACGCAGTTTATGGATGATACCTTACTCATAAAGTGAATTATTAATAATACTGATTAAGTTTTTAGTGATTTCGCTTACTAATTAATCAAGAAACCTCACGTTGTGTGTTTTGACATCAAATTGCGCAAGTGACATTTAATGTGTGATAATGCGTTTTCCTATTTTGAAATAGTGAATTGCCAATTATTTATACTGGTGAAGTAATATAGACTGTCCACACACTTCACAATATTGTCTTCTTATTTTGTCAATAGTAAAAATAATAAAAGTTAATTAGTAAGGTTACTATCGGCTGAATAGAAATTTTAATTACGGCATTAATTATTTATTTATTATTTATTTATTATATTTATTTCATTATTAAAATTAATTTCAAAATGACCTTCAAAATAATATAACCGAATTTCATAACTCCTTTTAATTAGGAAAGTTGAAATCTTTCCAGATTTTATTAAAAATTATGGAGAAAAGGTACGTATTCCTGAAAAATTCATATTTGCAGTATTAATTTTATTTAAAAAGGAATAATTGGGTTTCAGGTAGAAATATAACTTTATTTATAACATTGGATCCTTGAAAGGTGTCGTTGTCTCCAGCTGCCGATTAGTAAAAAAGAATTTAAAATCAATTACGTGCATTCTAAATTAAAAAAGATAAATTGTCAACCAAAATTTAAACAGATAAATTTTTAAGTTAAGAATACTAAATATTAGTTTAAAATTAATTCTGAACAAAGAGATGGATTTTCAACTAAAATAATTGAATGTTTAACTATGATAGTTGAATTTAAATCGAAAAAGATAAAGTTACAACTAATATGAATTTTCGATTAGAATCATTAAATTTTCAGAAATTAGAATAATTATTTCATCCGTTACTCAAAGTTCTAATCTAGGATTCAAAAAAATTACTTTTGATGCACTTTCTAATCATTATTTATCATAATCCAAAAATTCCATTTTGCGGTCAAACTATGCAAGATACGACAAAAGAGGAATGATTAAAAATTCTGTACCCAGAATATATCCACAAATTTGTTATTATTATTTTTTGGTAGGACACGTAGTTTTTGTTTTGTTCTTAAAAAACAGCAATAATAATAGAAAAATTAAATTTGTAGACAGCAGCGTTAACGAATTGGGAATTCTTGAATTTGTCCAAAAAATTTTTTTTTTCGGTATAAAATTAATCTTTTTCTTTACAGATTTATCTTTTTGACTGAAAAGTTATCTTTTTGGTCCAAAATTTAACTTTTAAGTTTAGAACTCTTGAATTTAATTAAAATTGGAACTTTTAATAGAAAATTAATATTTTTGTTTAAAAATGCATCCTCTTAAGTTTAAGCTTCAACTTTTTAGTTCAGATCTCTTGAATTTTATTAAAAATTTGTATTTTTTGTAGTAATTTAACCCTTTTTTTAAATCATCTTCTTTAGTTGAAAATTCAAATTTTGGATTGTGAATTCTTGAATTTGTCCAAAAATTTGTTTTTTTTATTATAAAATTAATCTTTTTCTTTACAGATTTATCTTGTTGGCTGAAAAGTTATCTTTTTGGTCAAAAATGTAACTTTTAAGTTCAGAACTCTTGAATTTAATTAAAATTTGGCCTTTTCGTAGAAAATTAATATTTTTCTTTAAAAATTCATCCTTTTTAGTTTAAGCTTTAACCTTTTAGTTCAGATCTCTCAACTTTTATTAAAAATTTGTATTTTTTTGTAGTAAATTAACCCTTTTTTTAAATCATCGTTTTTAGTTGAAAATTCAAATTTTGGATTGGGAATTCTTGAATTTGTCAAAAAAATTTGTTTTTTTCATCATAAAATTAATCTTTTTCTTTGCAGATTTATCTTGTTGGCTGAAAAGTTATCTTTTTGGTCAAAAATGTAACTTTTAAGTTCAGAACTCTTGAATTTAAATAAAATTTGGACTTTTCGTATTAAATTAATCTTTTTGTTTTAAAATACATTTTTTTTTATTTTAAGCTTTAACTTTTTAGTTTAGAACTCTTGAACTTTGCTTAAAAATTTGAATTTTTGCAGTAAATTAACCTTTTTTTTTTAAATCATCGTTTTTAGTTTAAAATTCAACTTTTTGGTTGCGAATTCTTGAATTTGGTAAACAAATTTTTTGTTTTCAGTATAAAATTATTCTCTTTGTTTACATACTTATCTTGTTAGCCCAAAATTTAACTTTTAAGTTTAGAACACTTGAACTCAATTAAAAAATTAACTTTTCGTATTAAATTAATCTTTTTGTTTTAAAATACATTTTTTTTTATTTTAAGCTTTAACTTTTTAGTTTAGAACTCTTGAACTTTGCTTAAAAATTTGAATTTTTTCAGTAAATTAACCTTTTTTTTAAATCATCGTTTTTAGTTTCAAATTCAACTTTTTGGTTGCGAATTCTTGAATTTAGTAAACAAATTTTTTGTTTTCAGTATAAAATTATTCTTTTTGTTTACATACTTATCTTGTTAGCCCAAAATTTAACTTTTAAGTTTAGAACACTTGAATTTTATTTAAAAATGTTCTTTTCTACTAGTAAATTCATGTTTTTGGTTCAGAATTCTTAAATTTAGTTACAAATTTAATTACAAATTAATATATTTTTTTAATTTATCTTTTTCAGCATAAAATTTAATTTTTTGATAGATGGTTTCCAACCACGGGGCGGTTGCGAATATGCTCGAAATTGATAATGCAGTTTATATGGATAATCGCTTACTCATAAAGTCAGTTATTAAAAAAACTGATTAAGTTTTCAGTGATTTCGGTTGCTAATTAATCAAGAAACATTTCACGTCGTGCGTTTTCGACATCAAATTGCGGATGTGACATGTAATGTGTGACTATGCGTGTGAATAATTAATTTTTTCCTATTTTGAAATATTGAATTGCCAATTATTAATGCTGGTGAAGTGATATAGACTGTCCACACATTTCACAATATTGTCTTCTTATTTTGTCAATAAGGCTGAAAATATTAGATAGAGCTTAGTAGAGTTAGTTCCTGCTGAATAGCAATTTTAATTAAGAATTAAATTTCTCTGTGTATTTCATTTTGATAAACAATTCAATAAATGCAACTTATGTCTGCCGCATTTTCGAAATTTAAATGCATTAACTATATACATTTTTTAATTAAAATGCGCTTGCGTCGCGCCGACAACCCGATTGGTCACTGTTAGGGCGCAAATTTCGAATTATATACATATTCAGATTTCATATTTAAGAATTCTGCACCCAGAAAATACCTACAAATTTGTTATTATTCTTTTTTGATAGGTCACGTCGCTTTATTTTTTTTTGTTTTAAACAGCATTAATAATAGAAAAATTAAATTCGTAGACAGTAGCGGTAACAGTAACAGCAGCAGTAGCGGAAAGGCATATTGTACAAGTACTCGCACGCGTGTATTGCACAATATTATTTATTTAAATTGGAAACGGTTCAGACGGCCCTAACTTTTTACGTTTGGATTCGTACGATTGGTTGCAGGCAACGCAAGAGTCTGGACAGCAACACATTGGCAAGAAATTGAGTTGACGAATCAACTGAAGAATGACTTGCTAAGACTACTAAGTGCCAGGCTAGCATTATCCCTCTTTACAGAGGATTTGTGGCACGTATGAACATTCTAGAATTTCAACAACCACCAGAGCTTCAGCATGTCTCGTATGAATCATTGATGCGAAATATCGAAAAAGGGATATTTACGAGCAGCGTTCCCCAAACCACTGCATGAACAATCCGCATAGGAAGAGGACGAAGCTACATTAAGGCCGTCCACGGAAAACAGGCAGCTTCTGAAAGATGATCGCGATTTTAGGACTAAAAGGAATATTAATATCCATATTTCTCCTAAGCACCAAGACCTGGCTGTAATCGATACCCTCCTTCGTAAGGATATCTAGGAAGAGACTGATCTCTTTACCATCAATTGTTTAGTTTATAGTTCTTCAAAAGCTTTGACTGATTCAAATCGAGAACTAAAACCGAAGATGGATCAAAAGACCAAAATACGCTATCAACAACTGAACACGAAGGTTGGATAGGAAAGGGTAGAATGCCTCCCGTGCCCCGTGTGTGCCTGACTACGTAACACCTGGAGTTAAAAGAAGATACTAACAATAACATCCGCTTCGAGCAGTTTGGCGACAACCTAATAACATCTGTGATGGTATGTACACCAATAACTTCCGAAGAGGTGAAAAAGCACTTAGGGACACGATGAACTTTTCCGCTACAAGACAAAATAGTATGAAGAATTTCTGGTGGAAGAAGTTCACTTCTACAGACCAACAATGGGACAACTTTTTCATGTGCTGAAACGAAAAAATGTTCTGCAGAATACCGGACGCGTTGTCGGGATGCGGATAGAAGTTCCCTTAACCGAGCTTTTTTTCTGAATATGGCTACAAACAAAATAAATTGTCTTAGGCAATGGTCTCGAGGTTGTCCTAAATAAAAGTCCCCTGAGAGGAAGCGTAAGCAACCATGCAGAAAAAAATCTCCCTGAGTGTTCAGTCTTACCTTCGTAAGCGGGCCTATTGGAGGAAAGTCGAAACCTTTGCCTATCTGTTTATGGGAACAATACAGATAATATGAAAAATTGTTGTAGGTGCGATTTAAAACAATAGAATGCACAGAGCTTCCAACAATGTGCCGGACGACAGTTCCGAGTACAATTGAGTTGATGAACCATCCAAGACAGCTTTAATACGACGGATCTGCAATATCTCAATACCTTAAAGTAGATGGCGCGACTGAGGGACGAACTGCTGGAATGTTACGATGCCAGTATGGTCCCACAGTTAAAAGGTTACATGGCGCGATTGCATGCTCTGTGTTTTGAGAAACAGCGAGAGAATCTCCGGAAAAGGGGTTATGTAAGCGAAACGCCTACTCTACTTTCGACAAAACAAGCAGACACTTAACAGAAGACGAAGGATCTAATAGGATTAACAGGAACATCAACAACCAGGTTTCCCTCAAGAACGAAAATTGCGCAAAACTGGATGACGCACTTCGCCTAGGCATAAGAAGTCCATCCAATGTCAAGGTGGCTAATATAACTTATATTTACAAGCTGTGATTGTTACAACTGGACAATAAGGAAGTTCAGGAGCTACAGGAGTTACCGTATGAGAGCATATCTTCTAAACGGCTTTTCGTTTACTGGTATCACATCGGTCATAAGAATGCTTTGAAAACCCAAACTGGTTTGGTGATTTTGTTGCAGCGATGCCTTCTGGACCTCAAACTTTCGCAAGAAGAAGAAGAAGATTGTGTCAAGTGAATATGATAAGGAAATTGATTTGTCTGACGTATCTGGAATTTCTTTCACTAGTTACTCACCCGTAAAGGGTAATAATTTTGCACTACTTTTCTCATACCCGTTTGGGGGTAAAATGTCATTCTTCTCAAGAAAGACGTCTGAAGAAGAAGAGGAAGTGAACAAATGAACTCCGTCTTCTCAGGAAAATCCCCTTTTAAGGATTGTTCAGGGAATAATTTCTACTCAACAACTTTTAATTTTAACACCCCTCCCCCTGCCCCTCCTTCAATGACGTTTATTGTGACAGGAAAATGCCCACCCAATTTTAAAATAGTAGTTTTCTATCAAACTTGTGTATCGATAAGTGGTCGTTAAGTTGGTCTTATTCAAGTTCAACTTTAACTGCTTTTTCTGCTTGAATACATTCTTCACATTTGAGATTTTTTCAGGTTGTTCACCGAAAAGTGTTGAAAAGAAGAGCTGTCAAAATCATACCATTTTTCGAGATATGCAATACACTGAGGGTGCTTCGGATTCAAATTTTTGTCACTGGTACGCATTTGAACGAGCGAGACTTTGATTAATTTTCGCGCCAATATATTGGTATTTTATTTGGGTGTGAAGTACATGCTTCAGTGATGTCATGATATCGCGAAAATAGGTGATCATAATTGAATCTTTTTCCCGAGATTTGATGCTTTGTGTCATCAGGAAAATAAAGTGGTATATGAAGTAAAGGTAACATTCCGGGATCGTTAGGTCAGCAATCAAATCATTATTCCTTTTGGCCTTATGACCATACACAAATTGATAAATCGTTTAATAGGTTTTGACCGCTCCTTTATTCAGAAAATATTGCCTTATCGCAGGTCCGACTTTGATGATACGTTCCAGAGCTTGAAAAAGTGGCGGCGTTCTTCAAAACATCTTCATATATATTATCGAAGACCTTAAAACACGCGTAAATTTTCAAAATCAAATTTTCAACGTCGAGTTGCTTTTAATAATGTCACGGTTGACTAAACAAAGATTTTAAAACACAAAGTTCTTTACGGCATAATTCACATCAGCGTTATCAGCCAAGAAAGAGCTAGCATATTGAATATTGAGGCCGCGGTCGTCTTAACAAGTTATTATTTGATTGTAGATAGATAAACGTTTATTTTCCAGTTTCCTGGCCTTAAAACAATTGATTTGCTTACACTTCTATGTTGAAGGAATTTTCTTACAACGCTTCACTTTTCGCACGTATGACGTTATTTTCTCGCTTTGTCTTGCCTTGCCAGCCTGTGCCTCCGCAGCTAATCTCTAATCCTTATGTACTATTTACAATATATACAATCTTCTTAAATCTACTTTCTCTCCTATATACAATCTTTCCTTCTCCATTCCTCTTCCCCCTTCCTTCTCTTCTTCTCTATCTTACCCGACACCACTTCACACTCCTCCAACTAGTGTTCCACTTTTGCATCCCCCTTCCCGTACAATTCACACATCCTCTTGTCTCCAGAAAGCCTGAACCTATTATAACTTTCCATGCATCCGCATCTCATTCTCGATATAAATTCCTGACTTCCTTGCTATCCTTTCTGACACAAATATTGCGCAGTTTCCCTTGGCATAATCCACACATAGTTCCCATTAAACCTTGACAACCTGTTTCTCTCCTCCCTTGCTTCCTTCTCTCTCTCCATGCTATTTGCATTCCTTTTAACCAACTTATACATCCTCCTTCCTTCCTAATGCATCCTTTTCACTTCATCCATCTGCAATCCGTTCGTTCTAAAATACCTTTTCCTTTCCACCTTAATTCTTCCACCCCTACGTCTGTTCTCCTTCTGCCACCAACATTTCCAATCCAGCTTACTTCCCCCCCTTCTTCAAAAATTTCTCCTCATATTTACACGCTCGGGTCCCTGTTATAATCCCTAAACTCGTTCTTCCTGTCTCCCTCCTGAAAATATACTTCACCGTATTTCTTGCTATCCCCAGTGTCTCCGTTACATACCTCTCTTGTATCCTATTCACCTCCTCACTTACCTTCCACCCCCACACCTTCACTCCGTGAAATAAAAGATCTGCAAACAACCTCTTTCCTAACCCTCACACTTGCTCAGGTACGCAAACTCTTTCACCTCGTGCACCGCTTTTTCCTTCCACTTCCAATCCCCTCCCTTATACCTCAACCCTCCTTTTCTGAACACCATAAACTTCGACTTATCCAAATTTAACTCTAACCTATTTTTGTGCTAGTATCTTTTCAACCTTTTCATTATCTTCTTTTAAGCCTCTTCGCTCTTTGCTAGCAGCACTATGTCATCTGCACATGCGAGTGACCATATCCTTACCACTTCTACCCTAAATCCTACCACTCTGGCCGCTAGTTTACTTTCCATATCTGCGATTAAAATTAAAAACAGCTTTGGGCTAAGCGGGCACCCCTGCCTGAACACTATATCCATCCAGAAATCTTCAGAGATTTCCTCACCTCCTCTTACTCTATATTTTGTCTCCTCATATGCCTCCCTCACCCTCACGATCAGGCCTCTGTCTACTCTCCTCTTTTCCATTGTCACTCATAACCTTCCCCTATCCAACGAAGAAAATGCGCATTTTAGATCTACAAAAAACGCGTACACTTGGGCACCCTTTTTTACTAGTTCTCTATGAACCACGTCGTCTAGAACGTAAGTATTGTCAATTATACTCCTTCCGTCCCTAAAGCCCGCCTGCGTTTCCGGCAGTATGCGTTTCCCCTCAACATCCTTCGGCAGCCTATCTGCCAGCACTATCGCGTATATTGTGTACGCCGTATTCATTAGCGTAATACGTGTATAATTTTTCTGCCTCTCCCTATTCTCTTTTTTATACAGTGGTACCCCTGTATCAACCGCTCCCTCCAACCTCTTGGGAATCTCTTCCCGCGCTACGTTTTTCTCACTACCTCCTTTAGCCCCTCCCTTACCTCTTGTGTGCCAAACAGCCATTCTTCGTTCTCTACCCCGTCCAGCGCTGCTGCCTTAGACTTTTTCAACTTCCTTATCTGCCTCTCTATATCCTCATCATTCAGCTTTTCTATCTACCTTCCTTGTTATTAAAATCTCCTTATCGCTCTTCCGTGTGCCTGATCCCTAAAATGAATCTTTAAAAAATTCCCTCCATTCGTCACTCTCTATCTTCTCACTTATCCCCACCCTACGTTTTCCAAACCTATTTCCCCTTCTGTCTTAACATTTCTCAACTCCTCTTCCAGCTCTTTGTGCTTTTCCAGCTCTGTCTTCTTACAAATTATCCTAAACTCCTTCCATATTTCTACTTACCTCTTTCTTTTCCTTTCTAAATACCTTCTTTTGCACACACCCTATTGGGTATAATTTTCGGTTTCCTTTGTTTAGAGCATCTGTTGCTATTGAGCAATACACGGGTATGTTACTCAAAACTTTCATCTCTTGCAAAGTCATTTCGATCGATTTTTTAGCCAAAATGTTTTATTATATTTTTATATTTGATTATAAAGAAAAAAATACAATTAAGTTTATAGTTTTTTTTGTGACCTTCACTCGAGAGGTGTTTTTGAGAACTCTTTCCCTGTCATGTTTATTAGTAAATCTCACATTAAATTTCGAGCAAGAACCATGGTAGTCATAAATTTTTTTCAGCTATGTTGGAAAATCCATATTTTGTAACCATGCATCTTGAAAACTACTGTAATATGCTGTTCTTTTATTTCAAAGCGGTTCCCCAGAATCAGACATGAGGATTAATTGTAGTCACTATTTTTATTGCATTGGTATGCGTAACATTATTTATTTATTCAAGTTAAGCCGTGATTAGGGTTATTCTTTTTTTCATGAATTAGTTGCTTTCGAATGTCGGGCTTTTTTCCAAAATTCGAGGCTAGGGTCAGGGATTGGTATTTCTGATTGGCCTTCAGCGTGCAGACGTCTCGCCAGCCTACGTCACAACTTAAAATACCTTAAGGTAAGATGGTATGGGGGATAAATCGAAATCTAAACTAGAATAAGTTTCTTTAATCACCTTTCATCGTTCTTTCGTGGTTAAAAATGAAAAAAAAAACGCACACCGGAAAACTCAGTGGCCCGGAGAAATTTACGTTCGCCCGGAGGTCCTGAGATTGCATCTCAGGTTCGAAGAGATAATTACCCTAATGGATACGCGAACGCAACTTAATTAAGAAAGAAAGAATTTCAATTTAAGCACGTAGCACTGGCGGTCATTTAAATTACAAAGCTAGCGACCACGAGAAATGTGAAAATTCCCAGAGCAATCAGTAGTTTTAGTTATCAGCTATTCAATTATCAGAGTAATAAACTACCAACGGAAAACCAGATTAACCGAGCACTACCTATTAACATAAATTTAAACGGAAAAGCCAAATTTTCAGGTGAGAGAGAGGCGAGGCCAGGTTAAGGTTTACCGATAAAAATAGCAAATATCCACAAAACGGAGTGAATCATTCATTTGACTTGTTAATAAAAGGAGATATAAGCATATTTTAAAGCTGTAATGGGTTAGCTAACCAACAAACCAAAACTTTCAGTTGTTGCCAAAGTATAAAAAAAATAACAATTTCGTGAAAGCTTCCAAAGACATACGTATAAGTCCTGACTTTATTGACACAATATTCTCCAAAAGAGTTGTAAAGAAGTTCGTTTTCTTTTTTCGACATGCAGGTTATAATCTATGTGGTTATTCTACAATAAAAGTAAAATCAAGGGTTTCTGACCATTGAGGGAATCGAGCTATTTTCAAAAATTTAGAGAGTTAATGAAATTCGGAATATTCAGAAAATGTATGGAATTATAT
>JAAAKG020111470.1:0-15443 GCA_010014905.2 Druon quercuslanigerum
AGAACCTTGGCGGAACAAAAGGATCTCTAATAGACCTAGTGCTAAAGAAAATAACCCCAAAGAAGAAGAAGAAGAAGACATTTCGGAAATTGACATTTCAGAAGTTCGAGTGTATATGTTACTAAGATTTTCAGTTTCGGATATAAAATTCACAGCATTCTTATTTTTCACAATATGGATCATTTTCAGGATATTTCTATTATGATAATTATTTTTTAGGCTACGAATTTTTAAACTTTTTGAATCTTAATTAAATTGATGATCATATTTTGTAGAGTGTGTTCAGAGGTCGTTTGGTTTGGCCAATATATTTGGCCAGTCGTTACAGTTCTGACGAGGCTATAATATTATAACGAAATGCATTAACACGTTTGAAAAAATAAACATTGTTTATTTAAAAACCTATAAAGCTTAAGACGAAAGGCCACAAGAAGAAAAACATCTTTACTATTTAATATTTAAATTGCATAAAAACCAATTCGCACAAGTGTGCCGTTTGAAGGTTAACTTACGTAACTCTTAATGTACCTAATTTTTAATTTCCAGAAATTTTTTGCTAGTTATTTATTGCTAGTAGAATTAGGGAGGGTGTCCGAGAATTACATTTTCAAAATTCCCTGATTTTGTACCTGTGTTTCAGGCATATATTTAAAATTTTCAAATTTATTTTTAAAATAATGTTTTCTACTATAAAAGATGACTTTTTAATAAAATACATTAATTTTCAACAGAATAATTAAATTTTGAAAACAATAGTTAAATTTTTAATTTAAAAGAATAGATTCCAAAGAAAGAAGTGTAATAGTTTATATTTCAATCGAAAAAATGAAATTTACACACAAAAAAATACCAAAAAGACGAATTTTTAACAAATAAAGATTTTTCACTCAAGAAAGAAATAAAAGTTTATCTAAATTTTTGAGCTTTGACTCAACTAAAAGTTTCAAACAAAATAATTGACTACTAAATCACAGAAGATTATTTTTTAACCAAAATATTGCGTTTTTATAAAAAAATTATATTTCTACTTAAATCTACTTTCATCAATTTTTTTTGGAATTTCGTTAAATTGAAAATTGCTTTTAAACTATTTTTAAAGCTTTTAATAGTATTTTAAACTGATCCTCATTTTTCCTAAAATTTGAAAAAAAGTCTGCAAAATTAAAATAATTTGGTTAAAATCTTTCAGATTCTTTTTTGACGAGTTTGGAAATATTTTTGAATGTTTTAAAATTTTGATAAATATTTTCTCGAAGTTAATTTCTCAAAATTTTATTTGAAAATCTTGAAAAATGTACAATTTTTCAAAACGTGTACAAAATAAATTTTCGTCAACAAAACTACTATTTAACAAATTAAATTTAACCAAAAAGGATGAATATTTAACCAGATTGTTGACCTCTTAACCAAAAAGGTGTTATTAACACCCAAGATTAAGTTTCAACTAAAACAAAAGAAGAATTTTTAAAAAAGTACAAAATTAATTTTTTTTTAAAATTTTACAACCTGGAAATATGATTTTGCCACCAGAAAAGTTTATGCTAGTAGAATTAGGCAGGGTCTCCAAGAATTTCATTTTCAAAATAACCTGATTTTTCCTTGCCTAATTTTTCAGTTTTCTTGGTCATTAATATTCAAATATGAATAAACAAGAAATGTCTTGTACTATAAAAGACGAATTTCTAACAAAATGCTTGAATTTTCAACACAATAGTTAAATTTTGAACAAAATAGTTGAATTTTCAACAAAGATTTTTCACTCTAAAAGAAAATAAAGGTTTATCTAAATTGTTAAATCTTCAAGCGAAAAAACGACTTTTCTCTACAAAAATTGAAGTTTCAAACCAAAATATGAGTTTCCAGAAAAGAAAAAAATAATTTTCCACTAAACTTATAAATTTTTACCTAAGAAATATGAAATTTTTAGCCCAACAAATAATTTTTTTACCACTCAATTTTTCCACTGAAAAAAGATATCTTAAAAAAACGGAATAGTTACATTTTCACTAAAAAAAATAATTTTAAACCAAAGACATAAGCTTTCGATCCAAAAAGTAAGTTTTAAACAGAGTTTTAAATAATAAATTAGGCGAATTTTCATCCGGAAAAGATTCCGGTTGACATTTTAAGGCTAATATATGATTTTTTAACAAAACATACGTTCCTATGGAAAAAATATAATTTTCAATTCAAAGAGATGATTTTTTTTAACCAAAAAGAATGAATTCTTAAACAGAAAATAAGTTTCTACGAAAAAAATTAATTTTTAATCCAAAACGAAGAATTTTTAACGAAAAAGGATGACTCTTTATCAAAATTGCTAAAATCTCTTCCAAATAGTTCCATTTTTAGTAAAAGAGATTTAATTTGTCTTAAGAAGATAAAATTTTTTAAATGTTCCATAAATGAGGTGAATTCTCACCTGAAAAAGATTCCAGATGACTTTCCACAAAAAAATTTAATTTTAATTTCAAAAAGACGATTTTTTTCAACCAAAAAGGATGAATTCTTAAACAAAAAATAAGTTTCTACGAAAAAAATTAATTTTTAATCCAAAAAGAAGAATTTAAAAAAAATATGACTTTGTTTCAAAATTGTTTAAATCTCTTCCAAATAGTTCTATTATGATCAAAAAAGATTTAATTTGTGAATTTATATTTTTTAAATGGATTTTTCAAGATAAAAATATAAATGTTTTAACAAAAAAGAAGATTCTACGAAAGAAATTGAATTTTTATTCTAAAAAGCTGATTTTTCCAACCAAAAAGGATGAATTCTAAAACGAAAAATAAGTTTCTACAAAAATATTATTTTTTAATCCGAATAGAAGAATTTTTTCGAAAAAATATGACTTTCTTTTAAATTTGTTAAAATCTCTTCCAAATAGTTCCATTTTTATAAAAAAAAGATTTATTTTGTTTAAAAACGATAAATTTTTATTTCTTTAAAAATTGACTTTTTAAGATTAAAATATAAATTTTTTAACAAAAAATAAGATTTTACGGAAGTAAAAAATTTTTTTAATCCAAAAAGATGATTTTTTCAACCAAAAAGGATGAATTCTTAAACAGAAAATAAGTTTCTACGAAAATATTATTCTTTAATCCAAAAAGAAGATTTAACAAAAAAGTATGACTTTCTTTCAAAATTGTTAAAATCTCTTCCAAATAATTCCGTGTTTATCAAAAAAGATTTAATTTGTCTTAAAAAGATGAATTTTTATTATTTCTAAATTGACTTTTTAAGATGAAAATATAAATTTTTTAACAAAAAATAAGATTCTACGAAACAACATAGTTAAATTATCTACCAAATAGTTGTATTATTAGTTTTATTCAAGAAAGTTGACATTTTTACTCAAACAGATGAACTTTTATTATAAACGACATTTTTTTAAGTTGAATTTTCATCCAAAAAAGATTGAAGATAATTTTTCAACACCAAAATATAAACAAAAATTTTCATCCAGAAAAGATATCAGTTCTCTTTTCAATGCCAAAATATAAATTTTAAAAAAAGTAAATTTTTTGCAAAATTTTGTTTGATAAATTTTTAACAAAAAGTTTCATTATTATTCAAAAAAGATGAAGTTCCTTCTAATACTGATAAGTTACAAAAACCCTTTAAAAAATAGATTAACTTCTAACATCAAAATAAAAGTTTTAAACAATAAGTTCATTGCCTGCTAAATTTTAGAATTTTTAACCAAAAAGCATGACTTTTTATCAAGATTATGAAATTTTGAACCTTAAATTAGCAGTTTCCTCCAAGAAAAATAAAAAAATTACTGAAACAGGTAAAATTTCAAATAAATGAAAAGACATTTTTAAAAAAAAAGTTGAATTTTCATACAAAATGATTGCAATTAAATTTTCAACACAAAAATAATAATTTTGAAGAAAAAATATATTTTCTTGGAAACAGTTTAATTTTAAACAAAACAGTTGCATTTTTATTTAAGAAAGATGCAATATTTCTACTAAAAAAGATGAACTTTTAAAACAAAAAGACAAATTTGCAGAAAAATAGTTTTTGTCCAAAAAAGATTTCACTTGACTTTTCAGAAACAAAATATAAATATTAAATAAAAGGTTACTTTTCTACGAAAAAAGCTGAATTTTTAACACAAAGATACGAATTTTTAACAAACCAGTTGATGTTTCAATAAAAAGGATGTCTTTTGGAGAAAATGATTAAATTTGCATTCAAATATACAAATTTATACCTAAAAAGGAGAAGGTTTTTGCGAATTAACGAATTTAAGTATGGGCCCTGAACCAGGAAAAGCTGGAAATCTCATAAAATTTTTTCATCAAAGAAAAGGCACGGATTAAACCTAGAAAAATTCTACAAATGCCCGAAAAAAGCTGGAGTTGCCAGGGAACTTTTTTTTATATTTTGAGTTGAAACCCTGAAAATGTTTTTATATGAAAAAAAAATTGTGAGTCTTTAATTGAATTTCAGGCCAGTGATGAGTAAACGGAAACAAGTTTTCAGTCCACTTCCTCAATTGAAAGCTGGAGATCCTTTGATGCTTTCGCCGCCAGATGGATTCGAAAGTTTTAAATGCAACACTCCCGATCCACAGAGAAAAAATTTATTTGAGATGGCAAGAACGACTGTCGACAAAGTTAAACATAACGTGAAAATGAAGAAAAAAGAGTGGATCAATATGGTTTATAGTCCACATGAAGGCAGCAGCGAAGAAGAAGACGCTCTTGATGAGTAAGATTGGTTTTTCTATTATATTCTCTAAAATTTTTCATTTTTTTCACTGGGAATTTATTTAAAAGAACATTTTTCAACATAATACATCAATTTTTTAGAAAGTTGTTGAAGTTTTTAGGTAATAGTCGAATTATCTAAAAAATATTTTAAATTTATACCCGGATTTATAATTTATCAATCAAAAAGTTAACTTTTTACTAAATAGTTAGACTTTCTTAAAAATAGGTACATTTTTAACCAAATATTTAAATTTTGTACTAGAAATATGAATTTTCAAGTGAAAATTTTTATTTTCAATTGAGAAAAATAACTTTTTTATTCATAATGAATGAATTGTTTACTAACATCGAATTTTCAATCAGTTGAATTAGACGGAAAGAACTAATTCTTAATAAAATAGTTTAATCCTTAGGCAGATAGGAATATTTCAAACTAAATAAATTCTCAATGAAGAAATATGAATTTAAAAAGGGTATTTTTTTTAACCGAAACTGGAATTTGTCAAATTGTCAGTTTAAAAAATTAATTTTCGATAAGAAAAAAATTAATTTTAGATAAGTTTTATTGAATCGAAAACTTATTTTTCACAAAATACCCCAATTTTGAATAAGTTTTCTACAAAATAGTTTAATTTTATACCCGAAAATATGATTTTTCAACAAAAAAGTTAACTTTTTACTAAATAGTTTGACTTTTTTAAAAATAGGTAAATTTTCAACCGAATAGTTAAATAGCGTACTCGAAATATGAATTTCTAAGAGCAAAAGTTTATTTGCAACCAAGAAAAATAAATTTTTTATTTATAATGAATGAATTGTTTACTAAAAGTCGAATTTTCAATCAGTTGAATTAGACGGAAAGAACTAATTCTTGATAAAATAGTTAAATCCTCAACCAGATATGATTTTTTCAAACTAAATAAATTCTCAATGAAGAAATATGGTTTTAAAAAGGGTATTTTTTTTAACCGAAACTGGAATTTGTCAAATTGTCAGTTTAAAAAATCAATTTTTGATAAGAAAAAAAATTAATTTTAGATAAGTTTTATTGAACCCAAGACTTATTTTTCAAAAAATAACCCAATTTTAAATAAATTGTCTACAAACAAGTTTAATTTTGTACTCACAATATGAATCAAGGAGGATGAATTTTTAAAACCAAGTGGGTTCATTTCCAACTATAAAAGGTATTTTATGAACTAAAAATGAAATTGACAAATTTTCAATTTGAAAAATAAATTTCCGACGACAAAACTAATATTTAACAAATTAAATTTCCACAATATTTAAAAGACTTTAAACATCTCGCATTTCAATAAAATTTTAAAATCTTTCGCAAAGATTTTTAAAGGATTTAACAAAGATTTTAAAGATTTCAGAAAGATTGAAAAGATTGCAAAAATTTTGGAAATATTTAAAAGACTTCAGAAGGACTTTAATAATTTCTCAAGGAATTTAAAAAGATTTCAATAATTTTATAAACATTACCGAATATTCCACAAATAGTTTAAATTTTTCGCAAAGATTTATAAACAATTCACAAAGATTTACAAAGATTTTACAAAGAACTCACAAATATTTTACTAAAATGGCACTAATTTTTCAATAATTTTATCAATATTACTGAGTATTTTCAAAAAATTATAATTTCGCAAAGACCTTTAATTAATTCACAAGTATTTTACAAAAATTTTGGAAAGAATTCAATAATTTCATAAATGTTCTCGAATATTTCATTAAAATTTTGAAATCTTTCGCAAAGATTTTTAAATAATTCACAAAGATTTTACAAAGATTTAACAAAGATTTAAATGATTTTAGATAGATTGAAAAGATTTCAAAAGTTTCGGAAATATTTAAAAGACTTCACAAAGACTTTCTCAAGGATCATTTCTCAAATCATTTCTCAACGAATTTACAAAGATTTCAATAACTTTATAAAGATTACCGAATATTCCACGAATATTTTTAATATTTCTGAAAGATTTTAAAACAATTCACAAAGATTTACAAAGATTTTAATGATTTCGCAAAGATTTCTAAAATATTTAAAAGACTTTAAGTATCTCGAAAATATTTTTAATTAATTCACAAATATTTTACCAAAATTTCACAACGAATTCAATAATTTCATAAATATTATCGAATATTTCAATAAAGTTTTGAAATTTTTAGCAAAATTTTTTAAATAATTTACAAAGATTTCGACAATTTTTAAAAGACTTTAAATATCTCGAAAAGATCTTTAATTAATTAACAAATATTTTACAAAAATGTCACAAATATTTCAATAATTGCATAGATATTATTGAATATTCAAAAAAATATAATTTCGCAAAGATCGTTAATTAATTCAATAATGTTTTACAAATATTGTTCAAAGATTTCAATAATATAATAAATGTTATCGAATATTTCAATAAAATTTTTAAATCTTTCTCAAAGATTTTTAAATAATTCACAAAGATTTAATAAACTTTTTAATTATTTCCCAAAGATTTGAAAGGTTTCGACAATATTTAAACGAATTTAAATATCTCCCAAAGATCTCTAATTAATGCACATACATTTTAAAAAATGTCACAAATATTTCAATAATTTCATAGATATTACTGAGTATTTAAAAAAAATTATAATTTCGAAAAGATCTAAAATTACTTCACAAATTTTTTTTTCAAAAATTTCACAAAGATTTCAATAATTTCATAAATATTATCGAATATTTCAATAAAATTTTGAAATCTTTCGCAAAGATTTTTAAATAACTCACAAAGGTTTTACAAAGATTCAATAAAGATTTCCCAAAGATTTCAAAAATATTCAAAACACTTTAAATATCTCGCAAAGATCTTTCATTAATTTAAAAATATTGTACAAGAATGTCACAAATATTTCAATAATTTCATAAATATTTATGAATATTTAAAAAAAATATAATCTGGCAAAGATCTTTAATTAATTCGCAAATATTTTTAAAAAATTTGCAAAGATTTCAATAGTTTCATAAATATTATCGAATAGTTCAATAAAATTTTGAAATATTTCGCAAAGATTTTACACAGATTAAACAAAGATTGTTAAAATTTCGGAAATATTTAAAAGACTGCACAAAGACTTTAATTAATTATCAGCGAATTCACAATTATTTCAAAAATTTTATATATATTACCGAATATTTCACAAATAGTTTAAATATTTCGCAAATATTTGTAAACAATTCACAAAGATTTCAAAGACTTCGAAAATATTTAAAAGACTTTAAATATCTCGCAAAGATCTTAATTTTTACAAAAAAGTCACAAATATTTCAATATTTTTATAAACATTACAGAATATTAAAAAATATATATATAATCTCGAAAATATCTTTAATTAATTGACAAATATGTTAGAAAAATCTTACAAAGATTTCAATAATTTCATAAATATTATCGAATGTTTCAATAAAATTTTGAAATCTTCCGCAAAGATTTTTAAATAATTCACAAAGATTTTACAAAGATTTCAAAAATTTTATAAAAATTACCGAATATTCCACAAATAGTTTAAATCTTTCACAAAGATTTGTAAACAATTCACAAAGATTTACAAAGATCTCACAAAGTTTTTAAGGACTTCGGAAATATTTAAAAGACTCTAAATATTTTGCAAAGATCTTAAATTAATTCACAAATATTTTACCAAAATTTCACAAAGATTTCAATAATTTTATAACTATTATCGAATTTTTCAATAAAATTTTGAAATCTGTCACAAAGATATAAAAATAATTCACAAAGATTTTACAAGGATTTAACAAAGATTTCAAAGATTTCAAAGTTTTCAGATACATTAAAAAGATTTCAGAAATGCCAGAAACATTTAAAAGACTTCACAAAGACTTTAAACATTTCTCAAAAAAATTATAAAGATTTCAATAATTTCATAAATAGTACCGAATATTCCACAAATATTTTTAATATTCTGCAAAGATTTTAAAACAATTCACAAAGATTTACAAAAATTTTAATGAGTTCCCGAAGACTCCAAAGATTTCGAAGATATTTAAAAGACTTTAAATATCTCGCAAAGAGCTTTAATTAATTGACAAATATTTTACTAATATGTCACAAATATTTCATTAATTTTATAAATATTATCGAATATGTCAATAAAATGTTGAAATCTTTTGCAAAGAATTTTTAATAATTTATAGTTTGTAAAGATTTAAAAAATTTCAGAAATATTTAATAGACTTTACAAAGACTTTAATCATTACTCAGCGAATTCACAAATATTTCAATAATCCACAAATAGTTTAAATATTTCGCAAACATTTGTAAACAATTCACAAAGATTTCACACAGATTTTAAAGATTTTCCAAAGATTTCAAAGATTTCGACAATGTTTAAAAGCTTTTAAATATCTCGCAAAGTTCTTTAATTAACTCACAAATATTTTACAAAAATGTCACAAGTATTTCAATAATTTCATAAATATTACTGAATATTTAAAAAAAAATATAATTTCGCAAAGATCTTGAATTAAGTCACAAAAATTTTACAAAAATTTTACAAAGATTTTATTAATATTTCAATTATTTCCCAAAGATTTCACAAAGGAGTTGATATTTTTTAGTCGAAAATTTAAGTCTTTGTTCGAAAATTCATTTATTTGGCAATTTTATGCTCTGTTGTTTCATGAATTAAAACAAAAGTGTTTGCGTTTTTCGACAAATATAAATATGTTAATTTTAGTTGACCTGAAAAATGGAAAAACTTGACCGAGAAATTACCGGAAATTTAAAATCGTCCTCTGAATCGCCACTCTCTGTATTTATTGTAATTTTTTTGTACTTTCTATAATCCCCAACTATGGAGCCTAAAAATATAAAACGAAAATCTGAATAAATTGATCATTTTTAACAGTGGGACGATGACGACTCCACTAGGCGACGGAGAGGGTATGATTTACAACCGGGAAGATGTCTATCCGGAATTGTCGGGAACCTCGAAACTTTGGCTGGGAAAAGACTATACAAATTTTATTGTCAAGGACTTTGACAATCTGGAAAGCCCTTATCAGGATCTCGTGGACAGGAGCACAACTCCAAGGATGCCTTGGCACGATGTTGGAATTATGGTCCAACATGCGACCGCGAGAGACGTCGCTAGACATTTTATACAAAGATGGAACGCTATAAAGGTATCATTTCTTCCTCCAGAAAAATATATAATAATTAGAGGATGTCTATTTGATAAATTATTTTTAATTCCCGGCCATTTCTGTCATTTTCCGGTCAAACGAGTTTGAATTTAAGATTGAGGATTTGAAACGGAGAATTTTTGAACTGAAACGCAATTCTGAATTTGAATTTTAGATAATTTTTTGTTATAATAATTAAAATTCTGATTTTGAACAAGGATTTCTTTCAAATTCCGTTTCGGTTATTTATTTTCAAAAATTCCTTGTTGCATATCAGAACTACATTTATTGTCATTTTATATTGTAATTCAGAAAAATCGTAACTTCCTTTTTTCTAAAATTTGGATGTCTGTAGTTTCAAATGCTGGAAAAATCTTATTTTCAAAAAAAAAGGATTTTGAAATTGAAACAAATTCTGATTTGGAAGAAAGAATTTTTAAAATCTAAAAAATTCTGAATTTCAACAGGAATTTTGTTTGGAAATTCCCTTCGCAAAATCTTCTACTGACTTTATTCTGAAGATTATCTTTTTAGTTATAAATTTTATTATTTGTTTAAAAATTAATTTTTTTTTTAAAACATCCTTTTTGTTTGCAAATTCAACTATTTTGTCCAAAATTCGTATTTTTGGTTTTAGAATTCAACTCTTCGTAGAACATTAACCTTTTGTTTAAATTCATATTTTGTGGCTGATAAGGCAACTGAAATCTTTTTTGAATGAAAACTATTTTTTTCTGAAAATATTTGTCCGTTTGATTTAAGAGTTTAGCTATTTCAGTAGAATTTTTCATTTTTCTTGGACAAAAATACAACGGTTTGTGTTAAAAATTTAAAAATCATCTTAAAAGTCTTACTTTTTGGTTAAAATTTCGAAAATTTAGCAGAAAATTAACTTGTTGTTTGCAATTGTTATTTTCGGGTTTGAAAGTGAACTGAAATCTGCTTTAAATAAAAATGAAACTATTTTTTAAAAGGTTTTTTTTAATTCATCTGTTTTAGAAAAAATTCCATTATTCTTGAATAAAAATGCAACTATTTTGTTGGAAATTCAAGAATTTTTTTAAAAAGTTATACTTTTTGGTTTCAAATTCTGCCGTTTTGTTAAAAATTTAGCTATTTCGTAGGAAATTTACTTTTGATGTAAAATGTATATTTTCTTGTTGAAAAATGATCAAAAATATTTTCTGGATGAAATTTTAACTTTAAGAGAAAAAAATGGGTTATTTATTAAAAATTCATCTGTTTTAGTACAAATTTAATCTTTCGTGGATAAAAATGCAACAAATTAGTGGAGAATTCAACTATTTTGTTAAAAATTGACCCTTTTTGGGTTAGAAAATTCGACATTTTGGATTGAAAATTTCATTTTTTTCGTGGAAAGTCAAGTCGAATCTTTCTTTGATGAAAATTACACAATTTTTTTTATTTGTTTGTTTGACTAAGATTTATCTGATTCAGAAGAAATTTAATGTTTTTTAGATAAAAATGCAACTGTTTGATAAAAAAATTAAACTATTTTGTGAAAAAATCATAGTTTTTGGTGGAAAATTCTACAGTTTTGTTAAAAATGAACTATTTCGTAAAAAATGTAGTTTTTGTTTTAAGTTTATATTTTGGTGTTGAAAAATTGTCTGAAATATTTGATAGATGAACGTTTAACTTTTTTAAAAAATGTGTCGTTTTTTATTAAAAATTTATCTTAGATAATAGAGAATTCAACAATTTTGTTAAAACGTCATTATTTTTCGTTAAAAATTCGTCTTTTTGGATGGACAACTTAATTTTCTTCGTAAAAACTTAATTCTTGTTTAAAAATAACTATTTTGATCTTGAAAATTCGACTGAAATCGTTTTTAGTTGAATTTTTTTTTTTTTTTAATAAAAATTAATCTGTTTTAACAGAAGTTTGATCTTTTTTGGACAAAAATGCAACTATTTGTTAGAGAATTGTACAGTTTTGTTTAAAAGTTATCCTTTTTAATTAAAAATTCGTCTCTTTGGATTAAAAATTCAATTTTTTTCGTAGAAACTTTTTATTTAAAAATTATTTTTCTTTGTTTCAGTATTCAACTATTTTGTTAGAAAGATTTGGTTAAATTACTTTATTAACATTTTTTTAAAACATTCATATTTTTAGTTGGAAATGTATCTACTTGCTTGAAATTTCAATTTAAAAAAAAAATCTTTTCTAATTGATAATTTAACTGCTTGGGTAAAAGTTGAACTGCATTGTTCAAAATTAATTTTTTTTAAAGGCTTAGGTTTTTGGTTCAAAATTTAACTATTTAATCGAAAAGCCTTTTTTTGCTTAAAATTTATTTTTTAACTGAAAATGTAACTTTTCTATTTTTTAAGATTCATCTTTTTTAGTTTAAATTTATCCTTTTTTCGGTAAAAAGAAAAATAGTTTTCTTCGTTTGAAATTTCGTATTTGTTGGATAAAATAGCATCAGTTTCGTGGCAAATTAATTTTTTGCTGAAAAATCACATTATGGTTTGAAAATTTAACTTTCGTGGAAAAAATGTGTCTTTTTGATTTTAATGTTCTTTATTTTTTATATAAATTTAATTTGTGTGGTAATTAAATTTTATTAACTGAAAATTTAACTATTCCATTTTTGCTGGAAACTGATATTTTTCTGATCAAAATTCAATTATTTGGATGAAAATTGATATTTTTTGATTAAAAATTGAACTTTCGGTATAAGATTTTATGTATTTTGATGAAAAATCGTCTTTTTGAAAGGAAATTAATCTTTTTGGTTGAAAATTCAAGTATTTGGTTAAAAATTCATCTTTATTTTTCAAAATTTATTTTATTTACTTGAAAAGCTAGGAATTTCAAGCGGAAAAATAAAAATTCTACTAAAACAGGTGAATTTTTAATCAAAAAAGACAAATTAACAGAAAAAATGTAGTTAATTTTGAAAATTTCCTGAATTTAACATAGAATCTTTTGTAAATAGAATAAAACAGTATTTCGGATACAAATTCAAAATTTTTAAATTTATTAATTTATTTAAAACAATACAATGTCTTTTCAACAATACAAGATGACTTTTCAACAAAATGCTTAAATTTTCCGCAAAGTAATTCAATTTTCAACATAATAGTGGAATTTGCAACTTCAAAAGATAAATTTCTAACAAAAAAGTGTCATAATTTTTACTTCAATCCAAAAGGATGAAATTTATAAAAAAAAAACGTTTTTAGACCAAAAATACGGATTTTTAATAAATAAAGATTTCCATTCAAGAAAGAAATAAAAGTTTATCTAAATTGTTGAACCGTAAAGCTAAGAGGCGAATTTTCTCTACAAACTTTGATCTTTGAAGCCAAAATATGACCTTTTAGCAAAAAAATTAATTTTCCACGAGACTGATGCATTTTTACCTAACAAATATGAAATTTCAAGCGAAGAAAAATTTTTTTTAACTAAAAAATAAGCATTTTCAACTAAAAAATATCAATCCTAAAAAAATAGAAAAGTTACATTTTTAGTTAAGAAATTAATTTTAAACAAAAAAGGCTTTTTGACTAAATAGTTAAATTTTCAATCCAAAATTGTTAACGATGCAAATTAACTTTTATCCAAGCATTTGAATTATGATTTAAAAAACATTAATTTTTTTAAAACATTTTAACTTTCAACTGATGGGAAGAAAATTCAAATAAAAATATAAATCTTTAAGAAAAAGAAACATTTTTTAACAAATCGAATCCACCAAAGGCTGTAAACAAAATACTTTAATACTCAAACAAAGAAGAATTTTTAACCAAAAAGTTGAATTTACATTTGGAAAATGGTATTTCTGCTAAAAAAGATGAATTTTTAAAATCAAAAAGGTCAATTGTGAAAAAAATGTTGAATTTTCTGTTAAAAAAGATTTAAATTGACATTTAACGATAAAAATATGAATATTTAAACAATAAATGAGGTTCTACGAAAAAAATTGAATTTTCAATCTAGAAAGACGAATTTTTCACAAAAAAGGACTTTTTACCAAAATTGTTGAATTTTATACAAAATAGTTGCATTTATATCCAAAAAGATTAAATTTCTCTTAAAATTTGTTTTCAATCAAAAATGATGAAAATATAACAAAATAGTTTAATTCTCTACCAATTAGTTGCATTTTTACCCAAGAAAGATATCATTTCTGCTGAAGCAGGTTAATTTTAAAATCAAAAAGACAAACTTTCAAAAAAGAGGTTGAATGTTCAACCGGACTTTAGTATTTATATTCTAGAAAGACGAAATTTCTTCTAAAACAGATGAATTAAAAAAAAAATTAAAAAAAAATAGTCAAATTTTTACCCAAAGAAGATTCCACTTCACTTTTCAACCCCCTGAATAATAATTGCAAACAATAAATTAATTTTCTGATAAATAGTCAAATTTTTAAACAAAAAGTATGACTTTTTAACAAGATTGTTAAATTTTCAAGCAAACAACTTTATTTTTGTCCAAGTAAAATAAAAAATTTTACTAAAGTAGGTGAATTTTGAAATAAAAAAAAGCAAATTTTCAGAAAAAAAAGTTCTTAACGAAAAAAGATTTCAGTTTACTCTTCAGAAACAAAATATGAATTTTAAACGAAAGTCTAATATTCTACGAAAAGAGAGCTGCATTTTTAGCAAAAAAAAAACGAATTTTTTATAAAAGAGTTGAACTTGCAACCAAAATGACTTTTTTTGTATGAAAATTTTTTTTCTATTAAATAATAAAATTTATAACTAAAAAGATAATTACCGATAATCTTGATAATTGTTGATAATCTTGGAATAATTTTTAGATCGAGAAAGCCAAGTTGAATCCAACTTACCCCTTTTTACTGCCCAAGTCTTACAAAAACTACGCAGGATATTCTCCACTCTTTGAAAAAAGCAAAATGCATAATGTAAAATGCCAAGTTCTGAGATCTGTAAGTTCATGGTCTGCCGGATTTTTGGAAGCGGATACTATTGAGCAGAGTATTCACGAGGCTTACATCCACACAATCAGTAACGCACAACGGTAATCATTTTTTCTTTACAATTATTATTTAAAAACGCACTATTTCGGAAAATTTCATTTATTTCCAAAATTTACATGGGATATAAATTATAGTTGTTTTTTAGCATTAAATATGTTTCAAATCTTATTATTTAGCTGAAAATTTGAAATTTTTTTAAAAATTGTGATCTTTTTTTAAACAAAACCTACTTTTCGGATAAAACCTACTTTTTGTTTAAAATTCGTATTTTTGTATTGAAAAGTCAATTAAAATCTTTTCGATGAAAATTCAGTTCTTTTTTTTCTCCTTTTTCTAGGACAAAAATACAGCAATTCAAAATTCATTTTTTTTAAGAGAAATGTTATCTCCTTGGATACAAATGCGAATTTTTGTTTAAGAAATAAACTATTTTGTTAAAAAGGTATACTTTTTTGTTGAAAATTCTACGGTTTTTTTTTACTATTTCATAGAAAATTTACTTTTTGTGATAAATTTATATTTTGATGTTTGAGGAAAAGTTTATCGTTTTTTGTA
>JAAAKG020111481.1:0-15443 GCA_010014905.2 Druon quercuslanigerum
TTTCAAAAAAAAAAAATTATTTTTCAAGTAAAGAAGATAATTTTTTCAAACAAATAGTTTATTTTTTAAATGAAAAATGTCAATTAAATACAGAAAATTAAATAATTAATTTTTTTTGTAAAAAATTAAGATTGCCATATGTTTTTAACTAAAATTTTGAATCTTTAAATGGTATAGTTGATTTTTTAACTAAAATAATTGAATTTTTGACCAAAGAGATGATGTTTCAACCGAAAAAAATAATTTTTACTAAAAAAGAAGAATTGCGAACTAAAAAAAAATATTTTTTCAAATATAAACTAAAAATTACAATTTTTTTTAAATAACGGTGAAAAAATTAATCTTCGAATAGAAAAGACGATTTTTCTACAAAATACATGAATTCCTAATTAAATATTTAAATTTTCAGCTAAAAAAGATAATTTTTAACTTAAATTATAAATAAATAAGAAGATTAATTTTCTACGAAAACGTACGATTAAAAAAAATCAACTAAAATGAATAGTTTTCCCAAACAAATAGATTATTTTTAAGCTGAAAAATGTCAATTATATACAATAAATTAAATATTTAATTTTTTAAGTAAAAAATTAATATTATTATCATTTTTTAACTAAAATTGTGAATCTTTAACTGGTATAGTTGAATTTTCAACTACAATATTTCAATTTTTGACCAAAGAGATGATGTTTCAACCGAGAAAATTAATTTCTACTAAAAAATCTTAAAAACATTTAAAACCCTATCAAATCCTGCTGAAATCTTTGAAATATCTTAAAATGTTAAAAAAAAATTTAATTCCATGAAATTTTTTGACATTGCGATTTTTCAGAATTTTTTTCTTAATAATAGAAAAATAGTCGCTTCATTAGAAAAAGCGCCATACATTTTCAATATTGGTGTAAGTCCGAGACCTGTGATATAATCAATTCTTAATTACTAAAATGAAAAAATAAAAATTAGGTGCTATGCATAAAAAATAAATTTTTTCTTTAATGGCACCTCTCGAACCCCAAGCTAGGGTTTTAATAACAAATACCACTTGTTATTAAAAAATTCGTCAAAAATTTGAGTGATAAATTAAGAATTTTATTTTCCAAAACCGGCTCGAAGGACCCTTGAATATACTTTAATTAATTCTTCCAAAAATTTCCTTAGTAGATAATTTAACACTAATTTTCTTCGTTTTTAAAAAGGGAGGTGCAGTGGCAGTAGCCGCATTTGCAACAACAGCAGTTTTGAAGCCCGAGTTTTGGAATGAAGCAATAATCGATCAAGTAGTCGACGACGGTGATACGTACTACGCTGAGTCATACAACGACAAAGCTATAAATGATCCGGAAAAATTAACTATTCTCGATTTTAAAAATGATCTTGTTATTCGAAATTCTCATCGGGTGTTCGTGACAGTCGATGAACCCGCTTTTGTAGGGATATTCCGATCACAGGATCCAAAAGTTTTATACCTGGTCAAGGCTTTTGAACTTTTTTTCCAACGATACGAAGCTGGGATTCTAACATCTCCGAGTTTGAATATCGCTATCTGGAAAGATGAAAATCACTTCTATATCTTTGATGGACAGGCACGAAAAAAAAATTGCGATTTGGCCGAACAAGGAGAAAAAGGGTCCGCTAAACTGATTAAAGTTCAGGACATGACTGGGCTCTATTTTATAATCCTTGAAAAAAGTAATGTCTTCGAAGAAAACTTTGAACTCTATAACATAAACATTGCGAGTGCGGAGAAGCTTCCTCCAGATGGTTGCGAGAAAGGATTGAAAAAACCTCTTGAAGAATTAAAACAGCGGCCGAGAGGGTACAAAATTCAAAGCAAATTTCGAGCTGTTCTACAAGGATCTTATCATCTTAATCATCCAGTAGTTCCTGAAAAACTTCGAGGTCGTGCGAACCTTGTAGTGGCTTTGGCTGTTCTTGTCTATTCCCGAATGATAGAAACCAAAAAGTGGAAAACACCCATGCTTGATCTCATTTTTAATCAGGCACATATCTATTTGATAGATCTTGCGAGAGTCCTCGGAAAGAAGTTCGATAACACTTTCGACCTTAAAGTGGAAGAGCTAATGAGCGATGTGATACTTGGAGTATACGCGGCCAAGATTAAGGTCGAGGTGAATGTTGTGCCAGGCCAGGGAAAGAAAGGCGAGGCAAAGATTGAAACCGGTATTCGTGAGTTCTTCCAGACGAACGTATCAGGAATGCTTGAAATAAAAAACGCGTTTTATGCAATTTGGAAAGAAGGTAACAAGTTTCATTTGCTAGATCCATTCGCATGTGACGAGGAAGGATTCAGAACAGATCCGGCAGATCCTGATGACGTAGCGAGATACAAAACGGCAAAGGCTTGCGTCACTATGAACAGTTCTATAGATGAACTGATTGAGACTCTTTTGAAAAACACAGGCAGCAAAGAAAAAGATCCTTTCATAATACATGGGATTAAAGTGTTGTATATAAAAACTGGCTCTGATCCAAATTATGCTTTGGATCGGGTTATATATAGAGCGGATAATACTTATCGAAGACCAAAACCTCCACCTCTCTCTCCACCAATTATTGATAACAAGTGTGAAACTGTTATGGACATGGGTCCGCGGAAGCGTCCTCCGAATGAAAAGTTTAAAAATGTGGAAACCGAATTTCCTGAATTAATGGATAATGTTGAGGAGTTTATGATGAAAGATGATGAACCTAATACTTTTATTGTAGGTGAACCTGATGAAGTTAAGGATGGAAAGGTAGTTTCTGGGAAGCTGGATAAAGATCCTTTGAGACAGAAGGTAGTTAACTTTATTAAAGGATATAAAATTGTAAATCCTCATCGTCTGATACTTCAAGGATCTAAAAACTGTTTAGCTAAAGAATTTGAAAATTCGATGAGAGGACGCCAAGGACTTGTGATAGGTTTAACAGCTATTGCTTATGGAAAACTGAAAGAGACTTCTCAGTGGCGTAGTATAGACGTTGATCAAGTTATCGATGTAGGTCATAAAGCTTTCGAGGACATCATCTCTTGGATTAGTCGAGGAAGTCCTGCTGAGAAAGGCGAAGGAGCAAAAGAAGAAGGTGATAGCGAAGGTGATAATGAAGAAGATGATGACGATGAAGAAGACGATGAAGAGGAAGAAGAAGACAACGAAGACGAAGAAGATAATGAAGATGATGATGAGAAAGAAAAAAAAGAAACTAAGGCTGTACCGAGCAACTTCGAACTTTCAATGTTACCGGAAAAGTTAAAACTTGGTGAAAACTTCGTCACTTTCCAACGGAGAATGAATCTAGTGAAGGGTAATGCTAATCCACTCGCAAATCTGGGAGAAGCTTTCGAGCATTATTTTCAACGTCATTCGGAACTCTTAATCGAAAATAAGAAGCTTTTTTACGGTATTTGGAAAAAGGAAGGGAAATATTACGTCTTCAATCCTTACGGAAGTGATGAAGAAGGTTGGAGACTCAGAGGTCACCCGGCTTCCTTTGCTGTTACAGATACCATCAACGAACTCACTGATTTATTTCATGCTATCCTAGAATTTAACGATCCGGTGTTTTTCTTTCATTTTGTGGAAATTGAATCAATACAGCCGAATGATAAGTATATAGCAAGTAATCCTTCAAAAGTGGATGATAATGAGAAGGGGGGAAAGTACCTTACGAAGTTTTTACCTATCACGGATGAAGATTTGTTCCAACCGGAACCAGAACTGGAAATTGAAGAAGATAAACAGGTTGCTGAAGAAATGGAAGAGGAAAATAGTGATAAAGGCAGTGATGATGAAGATGAAGAACAAGAAGATGAAGAAGATGAGGATGTAGAGGAGGAAGAAGAAGATGAAGATAGAGATGAAGATGATAAGGGAGTACAAGTGGATGTTTCTCAGGAAATTGAAAAGGTCATAGTCGATCCTCTCTTAGAAGTTGAAGAACAGGATCAACCAGATTCACCAGCAATTTTAAACCTTTCGCTTATAACTGGTGCTGTAAAAATAGAACTGCAAGTCGAAAGCGGACAAGAGAAAGTAAACGAAGATGCTGAATATGAAAGGCTTAAGTACTGCTTCCCTTCTCCTTTTGAGCTACCTCAAAAACAAACATTAGAAGTTCTTCTTAAAGCTAAAGAAGCCACCAAATCGGTATCTTCTTTATTATCAAGATTTTCAATTGATTCGAAATTAGCCATGAAGGAAAAAAGTGATTTTCCTAGAAGCCAACCAAGTGAAGCAGCTAGTATAGCATATTTGGACTCTCCTGAAGAAGGAAAGATGTCTAGACTGATTAAATTACCACCAAAGAAATATCTGTTTTCGAGAATCCCTCCAATTGGGTTAACGCCAATTAGAGCGATTGATGATGATTTTATTCAGGGCGACAATGTAAATGGGCAGAAAGAAGAAGAACGAAAAATATCAGAAAACGTTGATAGAGTCGATGAATTGGCGTTAGAAGAAGTTCCTAAAATACCTACTGGGATTAGAGTTACTCCTAAGATTGTTCCATTAGGTCCGATTATCAGTACACCCATATTAAGGAAACGCAAAGCTTGTCGAGAAAAGAAGAAAAGGGAGTGTAAAATATCGAAAAAGGATAAAGGTGATGTAATTCTCGAGAAACTTCTTTGCAAGCCTGAAAACGTTTTGTTTGAAATGCTGTTTCCCACACCGAAAAATGAAGAAAAAGTTAGTAAATATTGTTTAATAATGAAGTATATAGACTTTTTTTTAGTAAAAAATATACCCAATTTAATTTCAATTATTATTTTCTAGAATGAAAGCACAAATGAAGAAGGAAAAGTTGTATCAGAAACGGTAGCAGAACTTGAAGAAACTGAGGAAGATTTTGAAAACGAAAAGAAACTAAAAGTGAAGGGTTCTAATAAAAATGAAGGAAATAAACCAGCAGAATCAGAAACTATAGGTTTCAAAAAAACAAACGATGAAAAAATTGCTATAATCGAGGGAAATATGTGTTTAGAAAATAGAGCAGCGATGGAGGATTGCCATTTTAAATCCTGTTACTTTGCAGCAATTCTCTGTATCATAGCAAAAGTTACTAGAAACGTGAATAGCTTTCGTGGTAGCATTCTGGATCAGTTCGTAATAATTGGAGAAACGATTTACAAACGGACTGGAAAATTGCGATACAAACCATTAAGATGGTTCCATAATATTGAGTTTCTCGAAGTAAAATGTAACGTGGTCCTGAAACAAGTACAGTATGCTGATCCGGAAAATTGGGAAGAAGATGTTTTATCTAAGGTGCTAAGTACCTACTTACAAAAAAATCAAACGGGAATATTGGTATTTCGAAATGTTTCTTATGCATTCTGGTTTGAAAATAACTTGTACTATCTCTTCGATCCTTATTCCTGCGATGAAAATGGACGTGTGAAAGAAAAAGGATTTGCTTGTTTAATGCAATATTGTGATTTCCCATCCATGATCGGAAGAATTATGGAGAATACTGGAGAATCGGTTCAGAAACCGTATCGATTATATTCCTTATCACTGGCACATATTGAACCTAAAAAGCGAAAAGAAATTCAACAGAAGAGCAATAAAAATAAAAGCTGTTTTGAAAAAACTAAGGAAACAGAAGTTGAAGATAAAGAGGATCAAGAAACAGAAGAAGAAGAGGAATCAATAAAGACACCTGAACCGGCATTTTCAATAATCGAATTATCCAAATGGGTAAGCAAGGAGGAGAAATATCCGATCCTATTTGATAAGACAATGCCAGGTTTTGCTGCTTTAAAGAATTACAATGGATCAGCTCTCGAGGTTACTGTCGTCGAGAACGACATAACGAGACCAGAGCAAGCGCCATTTAAGAAAATTAAAAAAAAACCAGGTGAACATGATAAAAAAATCCTTGAGAGAATGGTGAGGTTAAAGCCCTACAATCGAAGGTTTAAGGAACACTCTTATATTCTGGTACCCATTGACTTATGTGTGATGGGATGGGCATGTATTCATGATCCGATTTTCTGGAGCGTTAGAACAGTGAAAGGATTATACGAAGCCAGCAAGGATTACGCGTTTGACAGTTTGCTCTCGAGTGAAGACTCTACAGTTACGGAAATGACGGATGGAGTTTTGCTCGAATTAAATATAGCTAATTACTCTTTTCGCATCGTTTTCGCACCTTTACACGAAGGTATTTCTAAAATTGATTCTCTGGGACAGTATATTATTGTATCAAATTCCACATCATTAAAATTAGGAAATAATTTATTTTCATGACTTAAAGTGTATTTACGTTTATGTTACAGGTAAACTTTATGTGACTGAAGGGTGGAATCTAGCCATGTCAATAAAAAAAGTTTTTGAAACCCCAATTTACACTGGCGCCATTATAATGTGTGGCAAGAGCCACATTGGGGTGATGAGGAAAAATGCAAACTATTATGCTTGGTGGGCGGTGCAAGGAACAAAAAATTTGAGATTCATCACCTCAGAAGATATGACTGATTTTTTGAAACTGATCATTCAACAAATTGATGAGCCTGAAGAAAAAAAGTTTCTAATGAGAGTTGTGACGATTTCGTATGCTAGAAAATTGGACCCGGACTGCAGCGATACCACAGGATTGCATGAGACTGTGGAACCCGCAACATCTTTGGCTGAAATCCATAGAAAAGATAATCAACCATATGATCTGGAGGCTATTTTCCGTCCAACTGCATTGAGTTTAAAACCGACTTTTGTCTTTGGAACTGTTGCTCTGAGAAATCGAGAAAGTTTGAAGGAACCCAGAATAAAGAGATGCTACTTTGTAGCTCTTTTGGGAGCCATGGTAAAGAGAGATATTGTACAGAGTCCGCTACCTTCAATGGTTGATAAAGTGATTGAAGTGGGTGAAAATTTGTACCAGAAATTTGATAGTCCAGAATTTCACACTGAACACATTTTGCGAAACGTCACGGTGATGGATAGGATATTTGAGTTCCGAGATTGTGCATCGCCATTCGTGGAGCTGAAAGAAGATCCTATTACTGGTATCCAAAGCTTATAATTTTCTTTAATTTTATTTATCAGTTTATATATTTAAATTTATTCCAACCAGGTAAGAGTAATTTCTTCGTTGTGGTCAGAACGGAACTTAAAAAGCACTTTAAAGCACACACTGGTGGAATTCTACACTTTACCAATTGCTGTTATAGTTTCTGGTACTCGAGATCTACCAATCGTTATTATTATCTTGATCCTTATCAGTGCAATAAAAAAGGAAGAAAAGTATCATCAGGTGGAAGCAGCTGTCTCTTCATTTTTTCAAAAGTCTGTGATATGGTGCAACAAATGTTCCTGAATAAATCTGACGACACTACAGGATTCTTCATTCACAATCTTCATGTTGAATCCGTCAATGAGTTGCCCAGTAATAAATTTCAAGAAGATCCAATATGGATATATCTTGACTACCACTGGAGCTTTCCTTATGGACTTGAAATCAGGAAAAAAAAGAAAGTAAGCCAGATGGAAATGCAGGAAATAAAAAGGAAAGATAAGCCTGCTTGGAATCACTATGTGATTGAAATTCCGAATTTGATCTACTCTGTTTGGGGTACTATAGGAAGTTATGATTCTCGATTTGGCAAACGAGCTGGCAAGAACCAGGCAGCAATTTGTGTTGCCATTTTAGCAATGCAAAATTTGTGCCATCCTTCACAATGGGGACCTGCCATTCTTGACTCAGCGGTGATATGCGGCGATCGCTTCTACACAGAGAGCTTGAAAAGTTCAGTAAGAAACTGTTGTCGTCATCCAAACAGATTTAATCTTCAGACCTGTTTTAAAGTTTCTCCACACATCTGGTCAATTGTTTTTAAGCCAAACATGTGTGGAATTTTGTACGGAGGTAGGAACAGAAAGCCTTTAGCTGTGATCCTAAAATTGTCTCTAAAAGAAGCTCCCAATATTTTGATCGAATGTGCAAAGACAGTTCTGGCAGTTTGTAGTACAGATGACGGCTTTTATGCTGCTGATTCTCGCTGGACAGGACCACCCCTTCACCAAAAGAATCATGGTTCTGTTTACGTTCTTCGCTGTAAAAATATAAATAGTCTAGTATATGCTCTCATCAAAATGTTGAATACCAATCAAAGACTCGAATTCCACGTAACACCTGTGACCTTCGACTTTAGTCAAACAGACTCTAGGGTCGGTGAAAATACAAAAAAGAAAATTCTTCTTGAACCTGTTCGAACATCACCAGGACGAACCATACAAGAATGGTCCTTCATTCCTGGCGCGGTGACTGTCCCTAATGAAGATAAGTATCAACAACATAAAAGACATGTGGAATTGGGTCTACAGTTTGGAAACATGTTAGAAAATCCGCCAATACAATCGCCTGAACCCAAAATCAGCAAGGACAAATTGAACAATATGCTAATAAGTACACATTGGCATTCAAATGTTGGAAAAGTTATACCAGAGGAGCACACAAGACGAATTTTGCATCCCTCTGTGGTCAGCCATGATTCAAAAGAATGCCAAGGTGCTCGAAGCGGAGCAGTGAAAGTACCCGGCTATAGTTCATCAATTACGGATATGCTGGAACGTTGCGATGATTATCCGAGGGTTATAGATTTCGCAAATGATACCGATGGAACTTCAGCGCTTCTTGATAAACCGGTTGAGTATCTTTCCCAATCCAGTTTCATTCTAGAGGAGAGTCGACGCAGGTTTAAGAAAGAAACAAAGGAAATGCGTAATGACGAATTCAAGATTTATAAGCATTACATTCCAAATTCAAGGGAAAAAGAGAATGGTGAGAATAGCAATTCGGAGGATGGTGATTATGGATCCAGTGACACGGAGACAAGTGATGATGCATCCGCTGACAAGATAATAGGAGATGATTAGCTAATACTGTTTTCAATTAAAATTTCCTTAACGTGCAATGAAAGATTTTAAATAAATAAAAAAGATAATTTATTTACTTGAAGCGTTTAAAGATGATTTAGTGTTTGTCTTTCCGTAAAAGAGGAAAAAAGAAACAATGAAATATTACATGTGCTGCATGAAATATGAACTACTCTTTTCATATTTTTATGTTTATTCAAACATGGTAAATAATGGAATTTACAGGAAGGTTATTCAAATTAATCATTTAAAGCGATTTATTACTTTTTTGAGATTTATAGTTAGATAAGGGACCGTACTTAAATTTCGTAAGAGTTATAAATTTTATTATTTTGTTGAGAATTTAAAGATTTTCTTAAAAAGACATCATTTTTGGTTGCAAATTAAATGGTTTTGTTAAAAATTCTTTTTTTAAGGTTAAAAGTTCAACATCAAGTGAAATATTTTTTAGATAAAAACTACATTTTGTTAAATTTGTGTTTTTGACTTAAAATTTCATAATTTTTAGTGAAATTAATGCAACTTGGACGCATTGTTTAAAATTCTTCTTTTATTGTTAGAAAGTGAACTGGACTTTTTTTTGGATAAATTTGACCTATTGTTTACAGAATTTTTTAAAAATTCATCTCTTAAAAGAATTTGAATCTTTTTTAAATAAAAAGGCAACTCATGGGTGGAAAATTCTACTTTTTAAAAAAAAGTATTCAATTATTGGTTTAAAACTTTATATTTTTTATTTCAAAATTTATTTTTTATTTTTTACAAATATCATTTTTCCTGGATAAAAATGCACATTTTTTATGGCGAATCCATGTATTTTGTTAAAAATTCATCCTTTTCGGTTTTAAAAAAATTCATATTTTAATCTTGAAAAGTCAACTGGAATCTTTTTGGGATGGAAATTTAACTATTTTTTATTCTATTTTTTATAACAAATGATCTATTTTAAGACAAATTACATATTTTTTAAACCAAAATGCAACTATTTTGTAGAAAATTCAACAATTTTGTTCAAAAGTCATTCTCTTTGGTTAAAAATTAGTCTTTTTGAATAAAACTTCATTTTCTTCTAAAAATTTGTTTATTTATTTAAGAATGCATGTTTTGATCCTGAAAAGTCAACAAACATTTTTTTACATAAAATCCAACTATTTTTTTATGTAAAAAAAAATTGTGTTCACTCTTCAGGATCAAAGCATAAATTCTTAAACAAAAAACAAATCTTTGCAAAAAAAAAAGAAATTTAAATAAAAAAACGAATTTTTAACAAATTTTATGAACAAATTGTTGAATTCTCTACGAAATAGTTGCATTTTCATCAAAAAAGATGAAATTTCTGTTAAAATCGATTATTGTTACTTTTTTAAAAATTATTTTAAAAAATACTTAAATTTTCATTGAAAAAATGTTTTTAGTTAACTTTTTAAAAATCAAAATATGAATTTAAAAAAAAAGTTTCTACGAAAAAATTAAATTCACAATTAAAAAAAAAAATTTCTACAACCGAAAAGGGTGAATTTTTAATGAAATAATTGAATTCGCTACAAAAAAGTTTTAATATTATTAAAAAAAAATCAAATTTGTACAAAAAAAGGATACATTTTTAAATAAAAAAGAATAATTTTAAAAAAAATAGTTGAATTTTATGTAAAAAAATTTTGGTTGACTTTTCAGGATCAAAACATGAATTCTTAAACAAAAAACAAATTTTTACAAAAAAACTAAACTTTAAAAAAAAGGTGAATTTTTAACCAAAGACTTTTGACTTTTGAAAAAACTGTTGAATTCTCTACGATATAGTTGCATTTTTATCGAAAAAGATGAAATTTCTTTCAAAATCGATTAATGTTTATTTTTAAACAATTATTTTCGAAAATGCTTAAATTTTCATTTTGAAGATGTTTTCAGTTGACTTTTCCAGATCAAAAATAAAATATGAATTTTCTTAAAACCGAAAAGGATGAATTTTGAAAAATACATGGATTCGCCACGAAACATTTGCATTTTTATCCAGGAAAAATTATATTTGTACAAAATAAAAAATTAATTTTCACGTAAAAAATATAAATTTTAAAATAAAAAATATAAAGTTTCAAACAAATAATTGAATTTTCTGTAAAACAATTTTCAGTTAACGAAAAAAATACAAATTTGATCTTTTTTTGAGAAAAAAAAACTATTTCGTAGCGAATTCAACTATTTCAATAAAAATTCACCCTTTTGGGTTGTAAAAATTTGTCATTTTTAATTGGAAATTCAATTTTTTCGTAGAAACTTATTTTTTGTTAAGAAATACATATTTTTATCTTAAAAAGTAAACTAAAAACATTTTTTAAATAAAAATTAAATAATTTTTTTAATTATATTTTTTTAAATAAACATTAATTGATTTGAAGAGAATTTTTTTTTGAAAATGCAACTATTGGGTAGAGAATTCAACAATTTTGTTTAAAAGTCATCCTCTTTGTTTAAAAATTTGCATTTTTTGATTAAAAGTTATTTTTTTTATAAATATTGTTTTTTGTTAAAAATTCATCGTTCTTGACTAAAAGTTTTTTTTTTGTAAAAATTTTTTATTTATTTAAAAATTCAGATTTTCATCCTGAAAAGTCAACTAAATTTTTTTTTACATAAAATCCAACTATTTTAGTAGTAGTAGAATTTTTTTTTTTTTAATTGTGAATTTAATTTTTTCGTAGAAACTTTTTTTTAAATTCATATTTTGATCTTAAAAAGTCAACTGAAAACATTTTTGTAATGAAAATTGAATAGTTTTTAATCATATTTTTTAAATAAAAATTAATTGATTTGAAGAGAATTTTTTTTATGAAAATGCAACTATTTGGTAGAGAATTCAACAATTTTGTTCAAAAGTCATCCTCTTTGTTTAAAAATTCGCATTTTTTGATTAAAAGTTCTTTTTTTTTTTGTAAAATATTGTTTTTTGTTTAAGAATTCATGTTTTGATTCTGAAAATTCAACAAAAATGTTTTTACATAAAATCAAACTAATTTTTTAAAAATTTATCCTTTTTTGTACAAATTTTATCTTCTTTTGATAATAGTGAAATTACTTTTTTGAGAATTCAACTATTTTGTTAAAAATTTAACCTGTTCGGTTGTAGAAATTTGTCCTTCTCAATTGGGAATTCAAATTTTTTGTAGAAACTTATTTTTTATTTAAAAATTCATATTTTTATCTTAAAAAGTCAACTAAAAACAGTTTTTAAATAAAAATTAGAGTTTTTTTTTAAAATAATTTGTTTAAAATAAACAATAATAGATTTTAAGAGAAATTTTATCTTTTTTGATAAAAACTCAACTATGTCGTAGAGAATTCAAGAATTTTGTTTAAAAGTCAAAAGTCTTTGGTTAAAAATTCATCGTTCTTGATTAAAAGTTTATTTTTGTAAAAATTTGTTATTTATTTAAAAATTCAGGTTTTTACATTGAAAAGTCAACTAAATTTTTTTTTACATAAAATCCAACTATTTTAGTAGTAGTAGAAATTTTTTTTTTTTTAATTTTAAATTTAATTTTTTCGTAGAAACTTTTTTTTAATTCATATTTTGATCTTAAAAAGTCAACTGAAAACATTTTTTTAATTAAAATTGAATTATTTTTTAATAGTTTTTTTTTAAATAAACAATAATCGATTTTAAGAGAAATTTCATCTTTTCTGATAAAAATGCAATCCTCTTTGGTTAAAAATCAGTATTTTTTTTTTAAAAGTTCATTTTTTATTTAAAAAGAGTTTTTTTTGTTTAAGAATTCATTTTTTGATCCTGAAAATTCAACTAAATTTTTTTTACATAAAATCCTGCTATTTTTTTTAAGTTAATCTTTTTTATTAAAAAATTTTTCTTTTTTTGTATAAATTTTATCTTTTTTTTTTTGATAGCAGTAAAACTATTTTGTAGCGAATTAATCTATTTCGTTAAAAATTCACCCTTTTCGGTTGTAGAATTTTTTTTTAAATTGGAAATTTAGTTTTTTCGTAGAAACTTTTTTTTTAAATTCATATTTTGATTTTAAAAAGTCAACTAAAACCATTTTTTTAAATGAAAATTTGAGTATTTTCAAAAATAATTTTAAGAAAATAAACAATAATCGATTTTAAAAGAAATTTTATCTTTTTTAAACAAATTCCACTATGTCGCAGAGAATTCAACAATTTTTTCAAAAGTCAAAAGTCTTTGGTTGAAAATTCATCTTTTTTATTAAAAGTTCATTTTTTTTGTAAAAATTTGTTTTTTGTTTAAAATTAATCTTTTTTAATTATAAAATTTACCCTTTTTGGTTGTACAAATTTGTTTTTTTTTTTTGAAATTGTAAATTTAATTTTTTCGTAGAAATTTTTTATTAAATTCGAATTTGGATTTTAAAAAGTGAACTGAAAACATTTTTTAAATGAAAATTAAATTATTTTTTAAATAATTTTTTTAAAATAAACATTAATCGATTTTAAGAGAAATTTCATCTTTTTTGATCAAAATGCAAATTGAAAAATGAAAATCCTGTTTGTTTAAAAATCAGTCTTTCTTATTAAAAGTTATTTTTTTATTAAAAAAGATTTGTTTTTTTTTTTCGTTTAAGAATTCATGTTTTGATCCTAAAAAGTCAACAAAAATTTCTTTACGTAAAATCCCACTATTTTCTTTAAAATTAATAATTTTTATTTAAAAATTTATCCTTGTTTTGTACAAATTAAATCTTTTTTTTTTGAGAATAGTAAAACTATTTTGTAGCGAATTCAACTATTTCGTTAAAAATTCACCCTTTTCGGTTGTGGAATTTTTTTTTTTTAATTGTAAATGCAATTTTTTCGTAGAAACTTATTTTTTGTTAAAAAAGACATATTTTGATCTTGAAAAGTAAACCAAAAAAATTTTTTCAATAAAAATTTAATAATTTTCTAAAATATATTTTTTTGAATAAACATTAATTGATTTGAAGATAATTTTTTTTTATGAAAATGTCATCCTATTTGGTATATATATATTTTTTATTCAAAATTTTATTTAATTAAATTTTGAAATATTTTGTTCAAAATTACCTAAATCACTGTGGCTTTTAAATGCAACAATTCGGTTTTAAAACAACAATTCTGTCGAAAATGTTTCTTATTTGTTAAAAATTAGTTCTTTTATGTTCAAAATAAACTTTTTACACACAAAAATGTATAAACAAAAAAAACTTATAAAACAAATTTTTATGAATAAAAATATCATCGTTTATATTTCAATTAAAAAAAATGATATTTATAAACAAAAAAATTTGAAACCAACAAGACGAATTTTTAACAAATAAAGATTATTTATTTCAGAAATAAAAAAGTTTAAATTGTTGAAATTTAAACCAAAGACAAATTTTTTCTACCAAAATTGAATTTTCAAACGAAAACTTTGACTTTTCAGAAAAAATTAAATTTACCCGGCAAAAATGGAATCTCAAACTAAGAAAATGATATTTTTCCAAAAAAGAAGAATTTGCAACAAAAAAAGATAATTATTTTGAAAAAATTTAAAGTTACATTTTCAGTTAAAAAATTTATTTTAAACCAAAGAAAGGCTTTTTAACTAAATATATAAAGTTTTAACAAAAAACATTAACCTTCATTTTAAAAAACTTAACAATGTAGTTTAACTTTTACCCAAATAGTTAAATTTTTACTTTAAAAAAATTTAATTTAAAACAAATATTTAAACTTTAAACCAAACAGATAAATGTTGAACCTTTTGAAAAATTGCATTTTCAATGCAAAATATGAATTTTTAACAAAAAGGTTCATCTTTAATAAAATTGTTCAAATCTTTACCAAGTAGTTGCATTTTCATCAAAAAAGAGGACATTTCTCTTAAAATCGATTAATGTTTATTTTTAAAAAATTATTTGAAAAACACTTTAATTTTCATTAAAAAAATGTTTTCAGTTGACTTTTCAAGATCAAAATATGAATTTAAAAAAAAATGTTTCTATGAAAAAATTAAATTTACAATTTAAAAAAAAAATTTTTACAAAAAAACGATAAATTTTTAAATAAAAATGATTAATTTTAAACAAAATGATAAATTTTAAACAAAAAGATTTTTTTTTTAAATTTCAGTTTACTTTTCAGGATAAAAATATGAATTTTTAAATAAAAAACAAATTTTTACAAAAAAATGAACTTTTAATCCAAAAAGAAGAATTTTTAACCAAAAAGGATGACTTTTGAACAAAATTGTTGAATTCTTTACCAAATAGTTGCATTTTCTTTTTGGATTAAAAGTTCATTTTTTTTGTAAAAATTTGTTTTTTATTTAAAAATTCATGTTTTGATCCTGAAAAGTCAACTGAAATTTTTTATAAAAAATCTTTTTGTTTAAAATTTATCATTTGGTTAAAAATTAATCATTTTTATTTAAAAATGTATCCTTTTTTTGTACAAATTTAATCTTTTTTTGAGAATAGTAAAACTATTTTGTAGCAAATTCAACTATTTCGTTAAATCAAAAAAGAAAACTTTCTAATTCACTCTTCAACAAAAATAAAAATTATAAACAAAAGTTAATTTTCTGCTAAA
>JAAAKG020111492.1:0-15442 GCA_010014905.2 Druon quercuslanigerum
GTGAGGCAAAAGAGGAGTGGGCTCATGGAGTCGCCCTGAAAGACACCTCTTTGGAAAGTGACCTTGTTAGTTGTCACCCGATTTTTTCCAGATGAGATAGTAAATCTGGTTTTGCAAAGTGGCATCAATCTCTCTATGCACCTCACGATTTGCGGATGGACCTTTAAGCTTTCAAAAAAGACAGCTGATAAGTTTATAAGAGGTACAATCGAAAGCTTTCCGGTAATCAATCCAGGCCATCGATAGGTCACGCTGGTAGGATGCTGCATCTTTACAGACACATCTATCGATAGGCAGATTCTCCGGAGATCCTGCTACGCCTGTCTTTGAGCCGCGTTGTTCATACATTTCTTGCCACACAGGTCCGATTGCCCGAACAATCCTATAATTTAGGTTAGCTGTGAATATCTTATACAGTGTGTTCAGACAAGTGATTGGCCTGTAATTCTTTGGGTCGGCTAAGTTGCCAATTTTCGGCAGGAGTACTGTGCGCCCTTCGACCAACCACTCCAAAATTGGCTCTTCCGACTTCAAATATGAGGTGAAAATATGGGCCAGATGGTGGTGGGTTGAAGGAAACTTCTTCCTTCGTCCTGGAGCAGAATAGTTTTTCATACCTCTCAATTCTTTTTTCACCTTCTCGGTAGTGATGGTTGGGCATTCTTCCTCGCGTGTTGTTATGAGGGCATTACACAGCTCCTTGACGCTATTTATGTTCTTTGAGTCTTCGACAAGTATATGTTGCACTTCGTAGACTTCTCTCCAAAAGAGTTCAACCTGCTCTGGTTTGGGCGGGTGGTCGACAGCAACTGGAGGGTCTTGGAAGAGTCGAGATGGGTCAGAGAGAAACTGTTTGTTTTCTTTGATCCACCTCTCTCTCTCTCTCTCTCTCTCTGCTCTAGACTTCTCTTAGCGTCAGATAGTATCTGTATTCTCTGAACATAATGCTGCCTGATGGTTAGCAGCTTTGACTTGTTAAGTGTGGAATAACGGATCCGGAGTTCGCGCGCGAACTTTCGAACCTTGGCGGTAAAATTCCTGCCAGATGTTTTATAGTCAATCACACACTGAATGCGGGACGCATACTGTCTTGCGCAGCCTATCTTTATGGCGAGTTGATGCATTCATCTTTTGATCTTATGATCAACCGTTGGTTTCGTTTTGCGGTTCGCATCAGCCAAAGCTCTCGCTGTATTATACACACAACAATTGATAGTCCAGATGTCGGATTCTTCGGAAAATTGTCCACGAAGCTCTTCATCCATTTCAGCCAAATCTTTAGGCTTGGGAGAAACCTGGGTGTGGATGTTTCACCGGGTCGTAAAGCATCGGTCGTGTGTCGCTATCGAATGCCTGCCCACGGTTGGTCTTGCCTACACAGTTCCTCATAATCTGGGCACAGATCAGATTGTCCCTATAGTTTCCCATGTAGTTTCCTATATAGTTCCCTATAAAATTTCCCTATTTCAACATAGGGATAATTAAAATTCATTTAAGCTTATTTTTACTATTCAATCATTGTTTTCAATTCCACAAAACAATCATAAAAACACTTTTATGCACAAATTTAAATGCATCTTTAAAATTTTACATACAGTTTTTAATTCTTATTTTTGGCACCAGGCTTAGGGTAGATGGTGCTCTTTTTGAGAGACACACTCCTGATGAACTTATCGATAATTTAATGAGGTATTGGATACCGGATACCATGGCAACCGCTATGAGAATTTATGCCAAAACTTTTAATAAAGGAATTTTAAAACCCGGAGCCCATATGTAAGCATGAAATATATTTTTGCATTTTAATTCTAGAGCTATTTTGAAAAGAATTTTTACGTAAAATGAAAATTCTAATTCTAGTCTTTTGGAATTACCATCTTTCCGATAATAGCCCTTTTTTATTTATAAACCAAACTTTTTTCAGTGCCGCCATTTTGACATTTGCAACACTTTGCAACTATGGCAAATCCAAAACTCTTAGCTGAAGATGTTTGGGCATCAGATAAGGCCTTTGAAGAAATTAGGAGTAAAAGTACACAATACAATAATTTCTAATTTATTATGTTATTAATGTTTGTATCCCTGAATAAAATTTTGATACAAAAATCTGGTGATTCATTAAGAAACTGTCAAAGTAAAGAATTAGTTTAAATAATATTATGTTAAATAATTTTAGAAACTATATTTAAACAAAAAGTTTGGACTACAGAATCATAAGTTGTTTGATAAACGTTATTGGTAGGAAAAACGATTCTCAACTTTTATTACGGAATTCTCTGTTTTATATAAGTCATAGGAAATATGCGTGAGAAAAATTAAAATAGATACAAATTTGTGCTACAAATGATTGAAACTTTTTTCTTTAAAAATAGTTGTTTACATAATATAAATTTAAATATAGAGTTTCAGTTTATTCTTCTGAGTATTGCAATTTCATTTATTGTTTTATTTTGTTTTTAAAACTTGCTAACTACAGAATTACTTGACTGATAATAACAGAGAACGAAAAATTGAGGTTGTCATGTCCTACTGCTGCAGAAGTGCAGTTAAAAGTGCTACATCATTCTTCATGGCCTTCAATATATAGCTACATCCAATCCACATACATAAAGTGAATAACAGCAGACAATAATGACGGTGCAAATTTCCTCTGTGTTAAATCTCTGTTCCTGACATTCAATCTAGGGTTGAGACATGCACTGTTCTATGAGTTTAAAATTAATTTTAAAAATTTACAAATAATCTATTTATTAAGAAATATTTCCAAATTTAATTCAGTTAAATGAAAATTCAACTTGTCAGGTTCATGATTTTAATTTCAAAACTTAATAAATCATTAAGCATAGTATCAATTTTTCTATTTTTAATATCATTTTTATACTCCGTTCATTTTCCATCATTTTGTTGTAGATTTTACAAAAGTTTTACAATATATATGCATATAATATGAACACAATTTCATTTATTTACAATTCTTTAAAATTAGCAGATTATTTTTCTTATAAACAAAATATGACACGCCACGTGTATAATAATCCGACACCGTATTTTAAATATTTTTTAACGTTTAAAAAAGATAGATCTATAGGATTCCATTTACCACGTTTTCTGGACCTATGTGTCATATAAATGTATTAAATGATACTAATTTTTAACACTTTAGTAACTATATTGTTAATTAACAGTGAAAATTGTATTTTTACGATACATTCAAAGTAAACATTTTTCTATAATTATCTTACATTATTTCCATTCAAAGAATAGTTTCAAAAATTACAATTTATCACAAAAAGTAAATTTGGCTAGATCAATTATTGAAAGTTTGCATCTCTATTTATACCTTTATCCTGCAATATGAAAAATTTCACTCCATAAATTGACAATTTAGAATTTTTAAATATTTTTCAAGCTGAATACATTATAGAATGAAAAACGGAAGAATCAGGAATTTATAGGCTAATTTAATCAGTTTTTGCTCGCGTCATCCTCTTAATTTTATGTTGTAAATAAAAATATTTTGTCACTATAAATTAATTTTTTTACTGGAAAATTTAACTATTCTATATTTGGCCTAAAATTTATCTTCTTCAGTTGGAAATTTTTGCATTTCGTTAAAACTTTATCTTTTACGGTAGAATATTAATCTTATTCCTGGTGACTAATTTACTATTTAACTATATAAGGTTAAAAATTTCTTTAAAAATTAAAAAGTCGGTTGAAAATTCATGAATTTCGATCAAAATTAATTTTTCTTTTTAGAAAATTTTTCTTTTTGTTGAAAATTAATTTCTTGCATTAAAAATTAGTTTTATTTATTGCAAATTAATTTTTTTCAATGAATAAATTCATGAATTCATTAAAAATTTGAAAAAACAAATCAACTGTTGAAAATTTAGATACTTTTTTAAAAATTCTCGTTTTATTGTTTGAAAATTAATTATTTCATATGAAAAATTATTCTTCTAGTTTTTGTTCAAAATTTTTTAGGATCTCTTAGGATTGTTATTTTGAGTAAAATTTGTAAATATATATACTTTTAGTAGAATTTTAGACCTTACAATTTTGTATTAAACATTTTTTAAGTTGCTGACAATACAGTCTGTTATTTTGAAAAGAATTCATAAGATTGCGTCTGGCAATAATAATAGGATTCTAGTGGCTATTATCATAAGTCATAATTCCAGACAGGGCATAATGGTGTGCTATAAATGCGTTCTTTAAGAGCGTCTCTAAACTCTAACAGTAACTTGGATAATTTTCATTTTATGTGAAAAAATAAATAAATACCAGAAGTTTACAGGTTCGCGATCATAAAGAAAACGGTAAAAAAATTTCCTTATTTGAAAATGCTTTTCTTTTTCACTAGATTAGATTTATTTATTTTCTTCTTCGTTCACTTATCCTGGCAAGAAGGAATGCCCTACTTTTTCTCTCATTATTTAAAAGAAGGAAAAAATATAAATAACAATATTCTGTTAATATAAGGAAAAATTTTGCTCAGACACGAACTCTCGTTTTCTTGATAAGGCGGAAAATGTCGGTAATAAGAATCTATGCTTATCATAGAAACTGCAAATTGATATATTTCAGTACTAAACATATAATTTAAATATCTTTTAAATTATTAGTTTCAAAATTCAGCAATTCGAAAAGGGGGGTAAAAATAAAATTTTCAAAGCAAAAAAATATAAAATGTCAAGCTTCAGGTGTTTCTAATTAAACAGCATCGAAGTTTAAGAAGTCTAAAGTCTAAATAAAATCATTTAAAATTCAGGTATGTCAATTCGCACCATTTTAAATTTGGTTTAAAAACTGTAACTAACAAAATTAACCAAATTTAAGATCATGTTATGCTTAGACTTTTTTTGCAAAAGTTAATCAGAGTTTTTCTAGCACTAAAGATTTTTATAACTAAAAAAAATGTCCAGAAATGATTTTTTTCTGTAATTATAAAAATTGAGGATCATGCGAACGTTCATTGGACCTATTTATTGAATCTCATAAATTTTCAACGTGATTTCTGATTTCGTTTGGACGTGAGTTGTTGACTTATTGCAAAAGAAATGTCGGTAAGGTAGGAATCGGATAAGTATTGCAATTGCAGGTTCCTACAATTTTCAAATCGAAACGTTTAGAGTTTAACCATTTTTAGATTGAAAAAATCAAAACTAAATAGATTTGCATATATGGACAAAATTTTAATTGTACTATTTTAATTTGACACAATCATAATTCCGAATTGATTGAAACAGAGTTCGAAAATAACGGATCATAGATTGAGAAAAATATATGGTAAACACACATGTAATTACTAACACACCGCCCATTCTCTACATAGTTAGCAAAATGATACGAGTATATATCCTTGAATCTTTCCAGCAGCTGAAGATGCATTTAGTAAACAAATTACATATTTTTTTCTTTTTACTGTTCAATATTCATTATCACCCATATTCTATCTGAGGAGTCATTGGCAAGAATATCCACCTTCTATACAGTGGAAACGTTGCAAAGATTATTTTACTTATCATCTAGAAGCACAAATCTAATCTTTATTTATTGGACTTTGATGAAAAAATAATTTTCGACGATTGATTGGTACTTTTCAGATGTATAAAGATAAATTTTTATTTAATTACAAATATTTCTCAATTTTTATTTAAATTGAAAGTCTTTAGAAATTTAACAATTTCAATTTAAAGCATTAGAAATTAAAATTGTTGAACAATAAGCCTCCTCGATTTAAATTCGCAATCTTCAAAAATCGAAGTTATATTTTACTTTAAAATTAAAAGATCAACATTATAGAAGCGTGTACTATTGTATTTTTCCATAATAAATACTACAAATTGAAACATTTCAAACAGGAACTTTTTAAATTGTTTGATTTTGATTTTCATTCAAAATTTGAACAAGTTTCCAATTAAAAATTTCTAACATTGAACAAGTTCACATGAGAAGCTCAGCATTTTTCTTAGAATTAAAAAAATCCAAAATTAAATTTAAAAATTGAATTTCGCCTTGACATTTAATTATTATAAAAGATATTTTTTCTTTTTTAGTGAAATTATTTTAAATTAAATTATGGCATTTTAAGAAATGCATTTATATGGAAAAAGAAAATAAAACGCTTTAAAAATTAAAGTCGAACTTTAAACCTCACGTAACGCCTGAAAATATGCTTCTATGCCTTGTTCTCCACTTCCACTCCACAAATTCTTGACAATCTCCAGTTCGTTCCTCGACTTCGTTGAGACTTCAGAACTCGCAAGTGATCGTGAGCGTGATGTCGGGCGCGATGTGGAAAGCAGTTTTTCCGATTCTTATCCTCACTGTAGGAATTGCGCAATACCTTAAGTAAGTTGTGAAAAAAATAAAAATAAACAAATAATAATTAAAAGTAGAAAAAGTTTCTCATCATTTTTTAAAACATAGTTTTCTATTGTTTCGAAACTAAAGATCATCGACCTGAAGAATAGCGTTCTAAAATACACCTGGATTCACTAACCGCTAGGTCTCTACTATCCGGTTTGATTAAGATTTTATTTCATCATACCGTGATCTTTGCGTGAGGTGAATCATAAAAGGAATTTTAGAATCAACCTGTTGTTAAACATTCAGTATTAAGTTATTTTCTATCAGAGTTTATTTTTTCATTATTTATGATAGGTTACAAGTGAGAAACGAAAAATTAAAAATTGTAAATAAAATGAATGATAAATTCGAAATATTTTATTCAGGTACCATCAATCAAGTCCAGAAGTACCAAAGCTGCCTGACACATTCTGGGGACCGAAGCAAAAACTGGGCAAAGATGACAAAAGTATAAGGCCTTTTAAAATCGATGTTTCGAAAAAGGTAAGTCTCTTTATGAACAATGTCTTTTTCATGGCCATGACTGCGTTTACCAAAATTTTGCTGCGCATAGCCGTATAACAAGCAGTACAAATCGCGGGGCCTGAATAAGAGACTATTTAGACTAAAACTTTGATACAAATACCTGATTTTTTCAGTACGCGTAGACAGTGCCATTTTTAATCAATTTTTTTTGATGACTTTGTTTATTTTTCAAGAAATTCCGTAATTCTAATGAAAGATTGCAGAAAATATTTAAAATGTTTGGTACTGTACGAGACCAGATAAGACAATCTACAAAATCTCATTTATTTGGCAAATAATATTATTGAACTTTTATTAAGACTGCAAAAAAGTACACATTTTCCATTTAAACATTCTGTTAACTTTAAAACAGTAGAACCTTTTATAGTAAGAAGTAATTTATAATATAAAATTAATATAAATCGATTGAATGTTTCATGAATTTTAAATGTTCATAATTGTTTTAATATTCCGATATTTAATATTTGATTAGTTGAAAATAGTATAATGCTAAAAAAATAAGAATTTCCATAATTAATATATAAATAATAATATGTTAAACTTTGGCTTTATCAATTAATTATACGAGAATATTACGGAATTTTTCTTAAGATTAACCCATTCCATCTCATTCAGTTAATATTACGGGAAATTCCGTAATACTAGTCAGTGTCTAAATTATATATGATTATAAAAACTTTATTTATTTTAATTGCAAAGGGAGACCTGGAAAAGGAGATGGGCGAGTTCGATCACACCCTGCCTTTTATCCATGTGCAAAAATTACCAATCATTTCTATATTTGGCAGCCAGATGAATACATTTTGGAATTGACCTTTAAAATGTAATTTAAGAATATTTTTACTTCAAAATACGTTAGTATCGGTTACTATATGTGGTATAAACAGAATGAAAATAGTCTAGTTGAGAACGTGATTTTTCCAAATTTTTATTTTTTTTTATTTTCTTGTGTGTTTAAAGAAAAGTAGGGTAACTGGCATCAGTCGCTGACAATCCCCGTCAATTGTCTTTAAACGATAAGAATATACAAATATTTATCATATTTTGCACACATGAGAGCAATTAGAGGGAGATGCCAACGACCGCTGCTCTTACTCTATTGAACTTTTTTTATCTCCCCTAACTGTTATTTTATTTTTGGACTAGATGGGCTTTTTTTCGTAATTTGGAAAACTATTTAATCAAAAATTCGGATAAGTCATCAAAGTAAACAATTACCATTTTTCGCTTCATTCATTCTATATTAAAGTCTAAAGCCAATAATACAATACAAAGTTTAAAACAAATAGAGACAAACATTCTTTTTGCGCGTTAGAAATAAAATTGGATTTATTGCATATAGATCAACATTATATCGAAGCAATGAAAAAACCCATTTTTTTCATTTCCGTTTCATAAAGAAAAGATGTATGCAAAACGTGGCGCGAAAGAATTTTATGCTGTCGTATCAAAACGTGATTCAACTATTTTAAATTACTATGTGAAATACAGGATAACTTTTTGCGAAATATATTGCGCAGCAGTTATATGTTTATAATTATTACATGGTTTTCAAAGTTAAGTACGGTACTTGTAGTTCCATCATTTTATTGCAAATGTATTCAAATGTATTCAAAACTTAATTGTAATTCTATCATTCTTTTAAGGTTTTAATTTTTAGTGAAAAATATAAATTGCGCATTTATCAGGAGATTTCTCGAATCTAAAAATAATCCACTATCTAAAATCTACATATATGCTTAACTTTCCTTTTCAAGATAATAGATGACCTCTACGAACGATTAGATCACCACTTCAGCACTGCTGCTTTAAGGCCCAAAGTTGCACCTTTAGAAGATGCCCAATGGACTTATGGTGTTACTTTACCTTACATCCAAAATGTCCTCCGATATTGGAAGGATAATTACAAGTGGAATAAGAGACAAGAACTGCTTAACAAGTACCCACAATTTTTGACCAATATACAAGGTGGGACATTATATTTATAAGAATTTGAATTTTTAGAAATTGTACTATTTTAAAAAGTGACACTAGCGAAATTTTTACCCATTTAAATTAAAATGATTCGGTATTTTAAATTTTATTTTCTGGCAGATATTCAGGCACAAAAAATATTCGCAAAATAAAAAAAGTGATTACAAATTCAATACAATTTCTTTGCCAACGATGTTCTTTGATATTTTTCCAAAAGGTCGTATCTAGGTTCACCGAAATTTAGTGAACACACAGAAGAAATACCACAAATATTTTTGGTGCACCTTCAGAAGAATTTTAATAATTCGGGAAACTTGTTATTTGGATGGCCTAAATTTTCATTCATGCATCCCTTAATTTTATTTTTAAATCATTTTGTTCTCAAGTCCTCAATGAAATTTGTGAAACAAAAAATGTTTTTCAAGGTTTGGACATCCACTTTTATCGTGTGAAGCCAACACTTCCACCAAGTAGGAAAGTAAGAGTCTTACCTTTGTTGCTCGTACATGGATGGCCTGGATCAGTGGTCGAATTCCAAAAAATAATTCCATTGCTTGCGACTCCACGACTTGATAAGGACTTCGTTTTTGAACTCATTATACCTTCGCTCCCAGGTTATGGATTTTCAGAAGCTGCTGTTCGACCTGGCCTTGGAGCCGCACAAGTAAATTGATTATATTTATTATTACAAATTAAGTAAAGAATGTTATAAAAGATAATAATCCAGAAAGAAGATCAATATTTTAGGCAAAAACTAAAAAATACATGAAGAAATGAGAATAAAAAAACAGGTGTCAATCTCATATCTTCATTTATTTAACTATTAACGATGCAGGCTACAATTATTAATTTTATACTACGAACATTTGAATATAGTTAAAAATCGATCTATTTTTCCATATTTTTTATAAAATGCGCAGTTATAAAATTAGACGATATTTTGAAACGCTCCAATAAAAATCTAATAAATCCTGATAATAGCCATTTCTTTCTATTTTTAAATACTTTTACCTGCTCTGAATATATTTGAAAAATATTTTGGACATTTTTTTTATCGTTGCCGAATTTCACATAATAGTTATAAAGACCTATTTCTGTTTAAAATGCATACCTACCACAAATATACATTCTTTAATCTCTAAGTTTTATATCTGCTTACTCTTTTAAGTTAAACTTAATTTTAAAAATAATTTTTTGGCTAGTTTAGAAATTTTTTACTCGACAATCTCATTGATAATGGACCAAATTCATGGGATTCGGTCTATTTTTGCCCTATTTTGTTAATATCTTCATAAAAACTAATTTTTTCGATATAAGTGTATTGTAAAAATAGTTTTTATTTGCTTAGAACTATTTAATGACATAATAAAATGATAGTAATTATAATTCATTACGAAGATATTACAGAAATAAAGTTTTTTTCATGCATTTGGTCCATTGTTTTCCCCCTCAGTTTTAACGAAGTGAAGTTAGTTGAGGGTTGAATTGAAAATACCTAATAAATTTAAAATTCAAAGATTTCAAAGTTATAAAAACCTGGTTTGAAAGATTTACAAATTAAACAATGTAAACTTTAACTTTAAGATGGAAACATTTAATACTAAAATTCCGTAAAGTTAAATAATTTTCCATTCTGAATATATGAAATTAAAATATACAATTTTAAATTTAAAAAGCTTAAATCATTTAAATTGCAAATTTTAATAATGAAGCTGGAACAATTTTGAATTCGGACACTTTCAACCATATTATTGTTAAATGTTTCAAAAAATATAGATAACTAAAAAGTGGTAATTTTTGGCATTAATTTTTTTTTTACTTTAATTTATTTAAAAAATGTTTTGTATAAATTATTGAGAAACCATTGGAACCATATATCAGGTAACCACTAGAAAATTTGAAAATGTTTTTTTTCATAGACTAATTGTTATATATGATAGTACGTAATTACAAAGAGAATAAAAAAATTAAATATCTCAAGTAAAAAGTGTCTACAGTATGTCAAATTTCATAAAAGTGAAAAACAAATTAAAAAGGTCATTCATTTCATCATTGATCAATTTTCTTAATAGAATCGAGAAATAAGTGAACATTTTAAAATTTTAATGATAAAGCACAATTTTAAATTCAAGCACCTATTGAAAAGTAAGAAATTTCAAATTTGATAAAGATAAAAATTGAAACTTTTAGAACCAGAGAAGTTTTACAAAAAAATTTAGATTATTTTAAGACGAAATTCAGTTTTGGCTTTGATTCACTGCAATATTAATATTTTGTCTAATCCTAATTCACTGGCTTAATTTTAGGTTGCTGTAGTATTGAAAAACCTAATGGCTCGATTAGGTTACGACAAATTCTACACGCAAGGAGGAGATTGGGGAAGTGTAATAACAGCCAATCTGGCTATTCTTTACCCAGAAAAGTGAGCCTTTTTTCTTAACTAAACCATTCAATCAATTTTTATTTTTAATTCCTTTTTTTTATTTGAAACTAAAAATTCCAGAAAAGTAATCATTGAAGCAAATATGCTTCTCCAATTTAAGTTTTTATCTTTTTTCAGAGTATTTGGTGCCCACTTCAACATGTGCTTTCATAATTCCCCCTCTTCAATATTTTGGACTCTGGTTGGCTCATTTATACCATCCCTCGTAGTCGAGAAAGAGCATGCATCGAAAATGTATCCTTTAAGTCACCATTGGGGTCGTTTGGTTGAAGAAACTGGATATTTTCATATACAGGCAACGAAACCAGACTCTATTGGTAATTTTTTACATACAAACTAAACATATTTTTTCAAAGTAATTTATGAAGATGATCGCTCAAAGCTTAGAAATGATATTGAATACTAAATTGCACATTAAAGCATTTAAAATTTATCATATTCAACCAATTTTACATCCAAACGTCAATATTTTACTATTTAAAAAATCTAATTTCTTCCTTTTAATTTTAAGAAAAGTCCTCCAAATGTTGAGAATTAGGTTGTATTTAAATTGAAAACATTCAATTTTGCAACAACAACAAAATCAGCCTTCAAAACAAAAAATCTTCAAAATTAGCAGCATTTAAAATACTAATTTTACAAAAAGAGAAGATTTGAAAATGGAACAATTTTCATTTTGAGAAAACATTCAATTTTTAATTAAATTAAACAGTTTTCATTTAAAATTTGTTTTAATTTGTAACAACCCAACTAATATATTTTTATTTTTAGGTTCGGCCCTCTCAGAAACTCCAGTGGGATTAGCAGTGTACATTTTAGAAAAATTCAGCACCTGGACGAATCCAGAATACAGATTTCGAGCTGATGGGGGTTTATTGGAAAAATTCAGCATGGATGAGTTGTTGGATAATTTGATGGTTTATTGGGTCACAAATTCCATGACGACTAGTCAGAGACTTTATGCTGAATCTTTCAACAAAGCTCATACGGCTTTAGGCTTGGATAGGTAATTATCAATTATTTATCCTTATTCAATCATAATTTTTGTTTAATACCTGCGTTCAACATTTGTCGAATATTTTTGAAATTGTTTACGATAATTTTTGGATGCTAAAGCTGATTATGAGTTTTGAATCTACTTTCATTTCTTCATTTAAATTTGAAAAATTAATTGAAATTTTTAATTGAATTTCAGAATGCCAGTTCAGCCTCCCGTAGGCTGTGCCAATTTCCCGTACGAAATAACGTACCAGTCAGAGTCAATACTTCGGGACAAATTCCCGAATTTGATACAATTTAATCACTTATCACGCGGAGGTCATTTTGCTGCCTTTGAAGAGCCTGAACTTCTTTCAAGAGATACCTGGGCTTTTGTGGAAAAAGTCGAAGATATTATGAAAGAAGCAGAGGCTGAAAGGTTGTCAAAAGCCAAAGAAGAGTCAAAGAAAAACAAGAAAAATAGTGTATAGAGAATCACCAACGGATTTATTTCAAAGAGCTGTGAAAGACATTATACTATTTTTTTAAAAAACTTTCTCAACCTCTATTTAATTTTAATGTTAATATCCTGGCCAGTCAAACTGCCGGAATCTTGTTAAACTAGTTTTTCATTTTTTTAAATAATAAATCGCCATTTTCCAAAAGTGTAGTTTTATTTTTTAGATGCAAATTTATGTGCAAAACTTTATATCATAAACTTTTTGAATTTTTAGTATCAGGTAACAATTATTTTTAATTTCAATTATATTCTAAATATTTTGTTATTCATGGCAAAGTGCTTTTTCGTCGGACAGAGTAAAATATTTTTCTCAGTAAAATGTTGAATGTTGTGAAGTAGAGGAGATATCAAGGTGGATATGCCCTCGCCAAGAAGGTCTTTACTTTCTTATCATATCTATTGTGCACGTATTCTAATTTAAACATGTTTGCATAAGACTTACCACAATGAAGTAAGCTTATGCAAAGTGTATAATTAATTAATTATTCATACCTAAATCGCATTATGAAGTTGAAAAATAATTAGAGACTACTGAATAACATTTGAATTTTAAAAAAAAGTTTAAACTTTGAAACTTACATTGATTGCATTTAAAAATATTATTCATATATTTTTTTATTTTGCTTATGTTTCTGAAGTATAGAAGAAAACAAAAATATGTTATGCTCCTGATTCTGACCTAGATCAAGGTTTAATTTTCTACCCCAGGCAGAAACAGGGTCTTTCCTGCGCTATCCCAATTTTCCGTAATCCCATTATTTCCCCAAAGTCTAAAGTTGGGCAAAGGGAACGCACAACAGCTGCACCCTCACACAACACAGAACACCCCCGCCAGTTACATTTTGCGTCAGTTCTTTATTCTAGAAATTTCCACTTTTTCGAATAGGTCCTTTAAACTCAGTAACACCCAGCCTTTTCTTATAAAAAATAGAGAATTGTGCACTAGATTCATTTTTGTTAACCCTGCCGAAGACGAGGGTACCTTCTACAGAGTAAAAGGGATGGTTTATACGTTTCTTAAATTGATAAATATATGGTTTTTTTCTAAAATTGATCGAACATTTTTTTGGTTTGGAAGCTTTTATCATTATAAAATAAATTATTTATTTCATACGAAAGACATATTACAATCTAGTTAATATTATATTTTGCTTCCTCATATAATTCAAACTCAGGAAATCAAAAATGCCGTTTAAAAATATATATATATATGTGTTTCTGTAACTTTTTTCTGTTTATACCATATTTTGAAAATTGTAAAATAGCTATGATCATCTTTATGCCGCTCTAATTAATGGCAAGGTAGTAGTTTTCTTGCGTTAAAAAATAAAAGAAAATTTTACAATGCTATATCTTATATATTTGTTCGTGACTTCTAGAATCTAGACCTCTTATCATGTAGCAATACCGATTTATGATTTTATAAATATATTGTTTATCTTGTTTATAAAAGAGAAAATATTATTCAATATTAGGAATACAATTTTAAAATTATTTAATTTTTAAATAAAAGAAAAATTTGTCTGACATTAGAAATATAACAGTACTGTATTTAATATTAATGTTTGTGTTTTCAAGTCGCTTCGAATGATTCATTGAGGAAGATATCTTTCATGATCTATCATATTCTATTCAAATGCAATTGACAAAATTAAACAAAATTTTTACATTATTCATACAAAGAAAATTTGTTTAATATTTGAAGTGTAACACTACTGTTACTTAAAAAGTTGTTTCATGCAACAAGACACATCGATTAACCAGAAGTTATCTTTTGCTGGTTTGATTTTCTGGAAATAACATTTTCCGTATAAGACAAAAAAATAAATTCATATGCAATTAATGTTCTTCCTTTTTTTATTAGTTGAAACAAACAGTAGGCCTTGTTTTAATTCTGACTCAAAATCATAGAAGTTTAGATCTGAATGAGCCTAGAGCTAGAGGTATATTTTTTTCTGAGTTGAAAGCGAATCCTTTCCGAATATAGGAAGAAAAAGTTTGACCTTAAAAACTGACTTAAAATCTGATTTGTAAATTAATGTAGGCCAAATCCGCAAATGGCAGACCCCATATGGTGGACTAAAATTGTAGAACGAAGCCGATTTAACACACAAATTGCTACTGGGGGGTTTTTCGGGTCGCTCATTTTAAATGAAGAATCAAAATTTCAAAATTAAAAACAGCGAAACCAATATGGCAGACCAAAATTGTGAAATAAAACAGATTTTGATTAGAAATTGTCATTCGGGGGTTTTTCGGATCGCTGATTTTAAATCCCGAGTACGTTCAATATAAAATCTATAACAAGAAAAGTATCCCTCTAGGTTATTCCGATATAAAGTTCTACCATTTTGAGACAGAATTTGAAAAAAGGTCCACTATGCGGTATTTTAAATTGTAATTAAAACAATTTACTATAGTTCAAAATATGTAGTCTTATTTAAATAATGTTTTAGCAATAGATTTGTCGCTTTCACGATGATTCATTATGATAAAGTAGATATTTCGGGTTTCAATCGTGTAAAAAACTAAGAATTTTGCTGACGTTTCGTGAACATTGCAGTTCACTTCTTCAGGGATGACCTGAAAAAGGGGTATCAGGTTATGTTGTTCTTATGTATACTCTT
>JAAAKG020111503.1:4834-14842 GCA_010014905.2 Druon quercuslanigerum
TAAAAAAAATTAAGGAATCAAACAACTGGGGAATAATCACAGTTTAAGGAATGCAATCGTAGAGGAAGATAAAAAAAACCAGACATTTTTTTGTGATGGAGTCCAACAGCTGGGGCAGATGAAAAATGAAAGTGAAGAAAATTGAGCAGAAAATTGAAGGAGTCTCATGATTGAAAGAGAAAAAATAAAGAGGTCTAATAATTGGGAAAGAAATAAAGTTGGATAAGTGCAGTAGTTAAGGAAGATAAAAAATCGAAAGTTCGAATAATTTAGGGAGAAACATAATTAGAGGAGTCCAATAGTTGTGGAAGATAAAATATCAAAAGGTCGAATAATTAAGGAAGAAACATAATTAGAGGAGTCAAATAGTTGGGGAAGATAAGAAAACAAAAGGTCGAATAATTGGGGGAGAAACACAATTATAGGAGTCAAATAGTTGAGAAAAATAACAAATCAGGTAGTCAAACAATTGGGGAAGTAACATGTTTAGAGGAGTACATTTGTGAGGGTTAATCGAAAATCAAGTGGTCTGGAAATTAGTAAATAAACAAAGTTGAATACGTACAATAATTGGGGAAGATAAAAAAAATTAAGGAATCAAACAACTGGGGAATAATCACAGTTTAAGGAATGCAATCGTAGAGGAAGATAAAAAAACCAAACATTTTTTTGTGATGGAGTCCAACAGCTGGGGCAGATGAAAAGTGAAGGTGAAAAAATTGAGCAGAAAATTGGAGGAGTTTTATGATTGAAAGAGAAAAAATAAAGGGAGAACAGTTGGAATTTTGAATTGGAATTTGGAACAATTGGAGAAGGAATATAGTTGCAGGATTCCAATGGGGGTGACATAAAGTCAAGGTGTCCAACAATTGGAATAGAAACACAATTGGAGTAGTCAAATAGTTGGGAATGATAAAGAATCGAGGTGTCCCACAATTTGAAAAGAAATACAGTTAGAGGAGTAACATAGTTGAAATAGTTACAAAAATCAAGGGCTATCCAATAAGTCAAAATCCAATAACTGGGAGAGAAATACAGTTGGATGAGTCTAACAGATGGGGTAGAAATATACTTGAATGAGTCCAAATAATTGAGCAAGCTAAGAAATCAAGTAGTCAAACACTTGAGGAAGAAACACAGTTGGAGAAGAAGATAAAAAATCAAGGTGTCCAACAATTGTGAAAGAAACATATTTGGAGGGGGCAAATAGTTGAGGAAGATAAACAATCAAGGATTCGAACACTTGGAGAAGAAACACAACTGGAGTAGCCCAATAGTTGGGAAAGACAAAGAATCGAGGTGTCCAACAATTGGAAAAGAAAGACAGTTGGAGGAGTTACATAGTTGAGACAGTTGCAAAAATCAAGGTCTCCAATAATTGGGAGAGAAATACAGTTGGATGAGTCCAACAGATAGGGGAGAAATATATTTGAATGAGTCCAATAGTTGAGGAAGCTAAGAAATCAAGTAGTCGAACACTTGGGGAAGAAACACAATTGAAGGGGAAGATAAACAATCAAGGTTTCCAACAATTGTGAAAGAAAGATATTTGGAGAAGCCAAATATTTGAGGAAGATAAACAATCAAGGATTCGAACACTTGGAGAAGAAACACAATTACAGTACTCCAATAGTTGAGAAAGATAAAAAATCGAGGTGTCCAACAATTGTGAAAAAAACATATTTGGAGGCAAATAGTTGAGGAAGATAAAAAATCAAGAAAAATAAAGAATCGAGGTTTCTAACAATTGGAAAAGAAATAAAGTTGGAGGAGTCACATCGTTGAGATTGTTACAAAAATCAAAGGCTCCAATAATTGGGAGAGAAATACAGTTAGATGAGTCTAACAGATAGGGGAGAAATATATTTGAATTATTCCAATAGTTGAGCAAGCTAAGAAATAAAGCAGACGAACACTTGGGGATGAAACACAGTTGAAGGGGAAGATAAAAAACCAAGGTGTCCAACAATTGTGAAACAAAACATATTTGGAGGAGGCAAATAGTTAAGGAAGATAAGCAATCAAGGATTTGAATACTTGAAGAAGAAACACAATTGGAGTAGTCCAATAGTTGGAAAACACAAAAAATCGAGGTGCCCAACAATTGGGAAATAAATACAGTTGGAGGAGTCTAACAGATAGGGGATAAATATATTTGCATGAGTCCAATAGTTGACCAAGCTAAGAAATCGAGTAGTCGAACACTTGGGGAAGAACCACAGTTGGAGGGGAAGATAACAAAATCAAGGTGTCCAACGATTGTGAAAGAAACATATTTGGAGGAGGAAAATAGTTGAGGAAGATAAATAATCAAGGATTCGAACACTTGGAGAAGAAACACAATTGAAGTAGTCCAATAGTTGTGAAAGATAAAAGATCGAGGTGTCCAAAATTTGTGAAAAAAACATATTTGGAGGAGGCAAATAATTGAGAAATATAAACAATCAAGGATTCGAACACTTGGAGAAGAAACGCAATTGGAGTAGTCCAATAGTTGGGAAAGATAAAGAATCGAGGTGTCCAACAATTGGAAAAGAAATACAGTTGGAGGAGTCACATAGTTGAGATAGTTACAAAAATCAAGGTTTCCAATAATTGGGAGAGAAATACAGTTGGATGAGTCCAACAGATAGGGCAGAAATATATTTGAATGAGTCCAATAGTTGAGCAAGCTAAGAAATCAAGTAGTCAAACACTTGGGGAAGAAACACAGTTAGAGTGGAAGATAAACAATCAAGGTTTCCAACAATTATGAAAGAAAGATACTTGAAGAAGCCAAATACTTGAGGAAGATAAACAATCAAGGATTCGAACACTTGGAGAAGAAACACAATAGGAGCAGTCAAATAGTTGTGAAAGATAAAAAATCGAGGTGTCCAAAAATTGTGAAAGAAACATATTTGGAAGAGGAAAATAGTTGAGGAAGATAAATAATCAAGGATTCGAACACTTGGAGAAGAAACACAATTGGAGTAGTCCAATAGTTGTGAAAGATAAAAGATCGAGGTGTCCAACAATTGTGAAAGAAACATATTTGGAGGAGGAAAATAGCTAAGGAAGATAAACAATCAAGGATTCGAACACTTGGAGAAGAAACACAATTGGAGTAGTCCAACATTTGGGAAAGATAAAGAATCGAGGTGTCCAACAATTGGGAAATATACATGTTTGGAGGAGTCAAATATTTGGGAAAAATAGCAAAATCAATTGATCTAATAATTCGGACAAAACCAAGGGGTCCAATAATTGGGACAGAAATGCAGTTCAAGGAGACCAATAGTTGGAAAAGATAAAAAATCAAAGTGGAGTTAAAAAGTTGAAGAAAATAAAACAAAATGGCGGGGTCCAATAATTATACGAGAAATACAGTTGAATGAGTCCAATATTTGGGAGAAATAAAAAATCATATAGGCAAATACTTGGACAAGAAACTCAGTCCGAGTAGTCCAATAGTTGGTAGACAAAAAATCAAAGAGGAGTCAACTAGTTAAAAAAGATTTTAAAAAATGGAGGGGTGCAATAATTTATTTATTTAAATAAATTTAAATAAAATTTTAATAAAAAATTTTTAATTAACAATTTTAATTAAAAACTTGGATAATAAATGCATGTGGGAAAAATCGGGACATCCAAGAAAAGAATAGCAAGTCAGGAAGTTCAAAGATTGCATGTGCCCCACTTTATCCCACAGAAAATTTAAGATTGCATTTGTCGATCGAAGAATCGGGAAGTACTCTCCGGAGAATTATTAAAAAATATTAAACTGGAACACTGTCCTTATGACAGATACTTGCGAAACGAATATTTTTTTAAAGTCTTGAAATATTTCAACAAAGTTGACTTCCAAGGCTGGATCGTAGTTGTATGGCCAGTTGGTATCATGTATTCTTTGGTGTATGAAATTATTAATAGAAGATGGCCTCGAAGCCCCACAAATACAACGTTGGTCAAGAACATCTGTTGTGATACAGGATTTCCTTTGTGGAAAATTTTGCACATTAACCTTGAATACAAAAATTGCATTTTTTTTAAATAGATAAACTAAATATATTTTTTACGAATTTCATCTTCTTGACAATTGTAAAGTATATTTTAAATAACAAATGACAATTTTTTTAATGGATTTTGAATTAAACTAATAATTAATAAATGGGTGTAACGGTTTCCAAATATTTTTATGAATTCAAAATTCACTTAGAAACTAGGATTCGACAAAAATAGTTGTAGTATAAATAGTATAAGTACAACTCAATCTCGTATGCACTGACCACAATACTAGCTTCCTCTTCGTCCAAAGTGCGATTTCGTCTCAGCTTGACCTGCTTTCCAAATTTCTCTCATCTACCTACTTGTCGGGCTTTCAAGCTCCGTTGATGTTCTGAAGCTCATAAATTTATAATGACTTTTTATCACTGCCAAAAAAAATGTTCGAAAAATAAGATTAAAAAAATTATTTAAAATAAAAAAAATTATCTGAAATAAGCAAAACAAAAAGAAGAATTAAAATATTAAAAACAAGAAAAGCTCACTTAAAAGGAGAAATAATATTATTTTTAAATTTAATGTTTTTTGCTTAAAATAACCGGTTTCTCGTGAAAAATGTTAACACAACCTGAAGTTGTTCGAAAATTCTTTATACTTATGTTGTTTGAAATCCAATGATTTTTGTTGTTAAAAATACCGATTTAACATATAAAATGCAAAAAAACAAAAAATGGTAAATTGAATGATAACCTAAAAAACCTTTTGATTTGTTTAGTACAGATAGTCATTTTCGTCTAAAGACACTAAAATAACAGAAAATTGTTCCAAATTATGAATCTTGTTTAAAGTTTAATTATTTTGGTTTGATTTCCGGTGGAAAATGTTAACATAACCTAAAATTGTTCAAAAATTCTTATGCTTTTTTAAAGTTTCTGCCGATTTTTGGTGAAAAACAAGAACATAACCTAAAATTGATTTCCAGTATAAAACATCAAAAAAATGGCTAATTTAATTATTCTGGTTTATAAGCTGAAAAATAATGATAATCTAACAAAAATTGTAATCTTCGTCAAAATATATACCAATTGCAGGTGAAAAATGCGAATATAAACTAAATACTATAAAGATTATAAATCTTCGATTAATCTTAATATTTTTGGGTTAATATAGCCGATTTTTGGTGAAAAACACGAACATAACCTAAAATGGATCTAAAAATTTTAATCTTTGAAATACAATGATTTTTTTATTGAAGTAGCTAAGTTCCAGTATAAAACACCAAAAAAAATGTTTAATTTATTATTCAAGTTTATAAGCCGAAAAATAATGATAATCTAACAAAAATTGTAATCTTCGTCAAAATATATACCAATTGCAGGTGAAAAATGCGAATATAAACTAAATACTATAAAGATTATAAATCTTCGATTAATCTTAATATTTTGGGTTAATATAGCAGATTTTCGGTTAAAAATTTTTACATAACCTAAAACTGTTTAAAAATTTTCATTCTTTTTTGAAATTTCTGCCGACTTTTGGTGAAAAACACGAACATAACCTAAAATGGATCTAAAAATTTTAATGTTTGAAATACAATGATTTTTTTTATTGAAGTAGCTGATTTCCAGTATAAAACACCAAAAAAATGGTTAATTTAATTATTCTGGTTTGTAAGCTGAAAAATAATGAAAATCCTAAAAACCTTGTCATTTGGCAAAATAAAAATACCAATTTTCGAACCAAAAACACCAACATAAAAGAAGAAAAATGTTTTCAAAAATTAAAATCCTTTTGTTGCTGCAAATAAACGATTTTTGTTGTAAACCTTTAACATTTCTTTAAATTGTCCAAAAAATTGAAATTTTCGTCAAAATATATACCATTAAAAATGCGAATATGAACTAAATACTATAAAGATTATAAATCTTCGATTAAACCTAATGTTTTTGGTTAATCTAGTCGATTTCCGGTGAAAATGTTTAACATAACCTAAAATTGTTCGAAAATTCTCATTCTTTTTTTAATATTCTGTCGATTTTGGGAGAAAAATACGAACATAACCTAAAATTCATCTAAAAATTTTAATCTTCGGAATCCAGGGATTTTTTATTAGAGTATTGATTTCCAGTATAAAACACCAAAAAATGGTTTATTTAATTATTCTGACTTATAAGCTGCAAAAAATAATGATAATCTAAAAAATCTTATCATTTGGTAAAATAAAAATACCAATTTTCCACCAAAAACACCAACATAAAATAAGAAAAATGTTTTGAAAAATATGAATATGAACTAAGTACTATAAAAAGTATAAATCTTTCATTAAACCTAATGTTTTTGGGTTAATATAGCCAAATTCCGGTGAAATTTTTTAACATAACCTAAAATTGTTCAACATATTCTTTTTTTTTTTTTAAGTTTCTGCCGATTTTTGGTGAAAAATGCAATTATTACCTAAAATCTATAAAGATTATAAATCTTTAATTAAATCTAATATTTTTGGATAATATATCCGATTTACGGTAATAAATTTTAAGATAACCTAAAATTGTTCAAAAATTTTCATTCCTTTTTCAAGTTTCTGCCGATTTTTGGGAAAAACACGAACATAACCTAAAATTGATCTAAACATTTTAATCTTTGAAATACAATGATTTTTTATCAAAGTATTGATTTCCAGTATAAAAAATCTTGTCATTTTTTTAAAATAAAAATACAAATTTTCGACCAAAAACACCAACATAAAATAAGAACAACGTTTTAAAAAATATGAATATGAACTAAATACTATAAAGATTATAAATTTTTAATTAAACCTAATGTTTTTGGTTAATATAGCCCATTTCCGTTAAAAAAATTTAACATAACCTAAAATTGTTCAAAAGTTCCTCTTTGAAATATACACCAATTTCACCTTAAAAACACACGAGAATAACCTAGAATTTATTAATAACATTAATATGAATGATAATCTAAATAATGATAACCTGCAAAATTTTATGATTTTTTAAAGTAAAATACCATTTTTCTACAAAAACACTAACCTAATCAAGCGCGGGAAAAATGGTTCCAAATTGTAAATCTTCTTATTAAAAAAATTACTTATTTTTGTTTAAAATGGCCGATTTCTTGTGAAAAACATTAACATAATATCAAATTGTTTCCAGATAGTAATAAAAAAATTCCCGTGAAAACCGCTAACTTAACCTAACAATTTTTTCAAATCGTAAATACCCAGGAAACAAAAATCCATTTTTTTTTTAAATTGTCTGAAATATGTCAGCTTAACCTAAAAAAAAGTCGGCCTCATTCAAAAAGAGGGAAACCAATTCAATATAAGATATAATATATATGATGAATTAAAAATTAAAAATAATTAAAAATTAAAAATAAATTAATGGGTTCTTTTTTCTTGTGTATTCTTAGAAATTTATAAGCTATAATGCAATAATTTTTTTATTAAAAATACCCATTTCCAAAGTAAAACGTTAACGTAACCTAAAATTATTGCCAATTTGACACCTAGATGATGATTTTTGTTTAAAAATTCAAATAAAATAGGGTTTAAGTGTTTTTGTCAAGAATTATTGGTATTTTGAATAAAAATTTAATAGATTTTAGAAAATATTAACAATTATTCAACAATTTTAGGCTATCTTGGTTTATTAAACCTCAAAATGGTATTCCTAAACAAAAATTATTAGATTTAAAACAAATCATTTTTGTTTAAAATTTAAAAGCTTAGTGTTTTTCGTTGAAAATTGATATTTTCAATAATAAAAATTATATTTCAAAGGAAATCCACATCAACAATTTAAGGTTATGTTAGAATTTTTTAACAGGAATCGAGTTTTTTAAACAAAAATCATTAAACTTCACAGATGATTTACAATTTTGAACAATTTTTTCATTTACACAATTTAATATTTTGTTTAAAAACTTTAAAAACGTAAATTTTAAATTGCAGTAATGTCCGTTTGGACATATGCAAATGTTTACGGCTTCTCGTTCGATCATCGAAGTTAAGCACGATTGACTCGGTTGTACTCGGATGGGGGTCGTCGTTCTAGACAAAGAGATTGCAATTTATCAGATTTTTTAAACTGTGTCTTCACTCTCGAACTAATAAACTAATAATTTAAATAACTTATAATTTTAAATGAGAGTTTAATTAATAAATATTACTAAACACAAAAAAAAAATCATTGCGTAAAAAAATATTTATTATAAAAAATACTAACAATCATAACGCAGTTTTTTATTATGTCAGTGTTTTTTTATCTAAAATTGCTATTTTTTAATTTTTAAAAAACCATTGCATTTTAAATAATATTTACTATTATAAAAAAATTAATATATATAAGTTTTGATCTCAAGATATAAATTTTTTTTTCTATTATTTTAGACAATAGATACTATGGAATACAAAAATTTTTGCATTAACAATAATTTTATATTTTAATTAAAAAATTTCATGAGAAGAAAAAACTCGCACGTGTATGTTTTTTTAGTTTTATTAAAGATCAAGGAAACCAAAGAATGAATAATATGAAACGAATCCGGAACCGGAGATGCTAGGATATAAATAATCCAGACTCGAATGACGTACTACTCTAGCCGCTAAGAGAAGGGAAATTCCCATGACCTGTTCTTTTTTTCTCCAAATTTTTTTATTATTTATTTTTCACTTGCCGAAATGAGACATTTTTTTGTCAGCTCTTTATTCTTTTCTCGGTGGAGTTCATTGCCCGAGGCTGAAAAACGTGAAAGGGAAAAAGTCTAAAAGCTTGACAAATTAACTCGTAAAGTTTCTTATTAGGATTCAAGACGAGACTCTTTTCCAGACGGGCAACCATTAGACAAAAACTGGTTTGATTAGACGACATAATTTGTAATTCCTCATGCAAGATCGTATCCAATTTGTTCAGAAATTAGATAAATACAACATTGTATACTTGGGTGGTACAAAATTTTTTTTCCTTCAAATTGTAATCCAAAGCAACTGGAAATTTGTTCAAATCCAGAAAAAAATAAATCTATTTTTTTGTTTTGAAAAAAATTATATTTGGAAGTGACTAATTACTAGGGTGGTCCAAAAATGCATTAGAAAAATTTTTGTTTGAATTTTTATAATTTTTTATTCTAATTTAAAATTGCAAAAGTCTGGACGTTTTTTTTTTTTAACCTCAATTTTCTAAATACACTCTAAGAGAAAATGGCTAAAAATAATAATAAATTGTTTAACTTTTTGTTAAATTAAATTTATTATTAACTCACTCTAAATTGAAAAGTAGACAAATAGTTTAAAAATTCAGAAAAAACCGCAACTTTATAGCATTGTTTAAATTGAATATCATTAAGAATGATAAAAAATTGTTATAAAAAAAAATTTATTAACATTAATCAACAATTATTTAACTCACTCTTATTGAAAATTAGACAATAAGTGGAAAATTATGTTTTAAAACTGCAATTTTCTATCATTATTCTAAGATAATATTATCAGCAGTAATAATAAATTGTTTAAACAATTACGTTTATTAACAATAATAAAGTACTACCTAATTCTAATTTAAAATTGGAAAATGTAGACTTTTTTTATAAACCTCGACTTTCTAAATACACTCTAAGAGAAAATTGCTAAAAACAATAATAAATTGTTCAACATTTGTTAAATTGAATTTATTATTAACTCAATCTAAATTGAAAAGTAGACAAATAGTTTAAAAATTCAGAAAAAACTGCAACTTTATAGCATTTTTCAAATTGAATTTTATGAAAAATGATGACAAATTGTTTAAACAATTAATTTTGTTCACATTAATTAATTAATTAATTTACTCTGATTGAAAATTAGACAAAAAGTTGAAAATTATTTTTAAAAACTGCAATTTTCTATCATTATTCTAAGATAATATTATTAGCAGTAATAATAAATTGTTTAAAAAATTACGTTTATTAACAATAATAAAGTACTACCTAATTCTAATTTAAAATTGGAAAATGTAGACTTTTTTTATAAAC
>JAAAKG020111514.1:0-15442 GCA_010014905.2 Druon quercuslanigerum
ATGAAGCCACCTTCGGCCCATGTAAATGACAGATATTATATTTTTTTAAACTTTTTAACCCTGCAAAAAAACTATTGAGATTACTCCGTGTCGTTTTAATAGGAATTTTAACGTAGAATCCGAATTTCAACTAATTAAAAATTGATTTTGCTGTCTTTTTGAGTTTTTATAGCATGCTACGGAAGGGCTACAATTTAGCTACTATATGGCTACGCTATAGAGTAGCCGTTCCGTTCATTCGGTTCGCCAGGGTAAATTCAACGTTTTTTCAAAATGATTGTATTTTGTTTAAAATTTGTCTTTTACCAGAAAATTAATGTTCTTGGTTGAAAAATAATCATTATCACTAAAACATTATCAAACAAAAATTTTCATCCAGAAATACATATTTTTTATTGATTGTTATTTTAAATTGAAATGACAATTTCAAAAAACTTAAAACCTTAAAAAAATTTGTTTCTTTGAAAAAGATAGTTGATTCTTTAAATTTTAATAAATTAATAACATTTATTAAAAAGCAATTTTTCATCTTCTACTTCGGGAATTTTGTAAATAATAGGGATTTTTATATTTTGTCAATTTTATAATTTCAAAAATTGTATTATTCTTAAATGTTAAAGTGTCTGAAGTTTTATTTTTCTGAAATTTTTTTCTTATTATTTATCAAATTAATTTTCAATGAAGTCTCAAAAAGTAAAAAAAATCCACCGATAATTTTCCGAAACACGATGTTTAAAATATCATCAGTCCGCCACAGATGGTAAAGGTCACGTGATAAGAATTCTCGGGTTGGGGTACATTTTTCAATGAAGCCGCTTTAGAGTTTAGTTCCTTAGTATTCGATGAGACGGCAAAAGTGAAAGAGCGCAGAGAGAGACAGTGAATTTTCTACGCCGAATAAAATGGCATTTCACTTGCAAAAGTTCCTCTCGCAGTTTACCAATCTCTCAAAATCTATTTCAACGAAACGTATCCTTTCAAATCAAATGCATTTTTAATATAAAAAAATTATTTTTATTATTTTTACTTCTGAAATAACCCATTCCATGTTATCTTGTTTACTCAATTATTGTATAAGTTTCCACAGATCTGCAAACAAGTGCTTACAAAGCAACAAGAACTAGCTAAAATGTTATATTTTTCTTAACTTAGCACATGAAAATGTTAAGAATTTTCTATTTCGTCGTGTTTGCGAGAAAAGTGTGAGTATATTATTTAATTTTTTCTACGAAAGTTTTGAAAACGTTAGTCAAAAATGTATAAACAATCCTACTGTATCGGTTGTTAATGAGAGAGTTTTAGTTTCAAACAAATGGTGTGATAAAACAGGTCTAGGTGGCTGAAATTCGGAAGTTCATCGTTAAAGAAGATTCCTGTTATTCAGGCGCGAATATATATGGTGGCGAAACTGGTGACCCTCGTCTGCAAGATTTTTTTATTTACCTTGACTTATATGTTTTTCACTGGAAAATGGAGAGAAACTATAAAAAATTTTAATATTTGAAAGATTGAAAACGTTTATTTATAATAATATTTAAATTCATTCCTTCACATTGCCAATTTGACAGTTTATTATTATTTTAAAACGGCGATGCATACTTTGAAAATTATTAATTTTTAGCGACTTAGTTTCACAATCCTAATTTAGGAGTATTTCAATTTTAAACGAAGTTTCAAAATGTTTAATTTTTAACGATCCACAGGTGGCCGCTGAATCGGGAAAACCGGGAAATGACAGTGAATTTATTTTTTGACAGAATTTTACAAATTTTTATAAAAAAGTCTGCCCACGTTTGATTTCAACAGTTTCTTTAAATAATTAGTTGAATTGTTATCTTTTTCAGTTATATAATTCAGTTTACAATACGTAATACAAAGTCCTTCACTTAAAATTTTTTTCAAACTGATTTTAATTTTTAAGCTTACATTTTTCATTTAAAGAGATTTAAACTGCAGTTATAAAACCGTAAAAGATTAAAAATTAGAAGCTGTTGAAATCGAAATTTTGGATGTAAAACCTCTTTAGTTAATCAATTGTAAATATATATTATAATAATTTTTATATTTGAACTATACATTAAGGATTTGCATATGAACAATAATTTATTTTACACGATGATTCGAAATTAGTTCGAAATTTCAGAATTTTCAGATTGTTTCCGAAATTGGCAAAAATAAATCTAAAAGATTTTAAGGAAACGTTTTTAACTTTGCAGATTCAAAGAAAAATTAGGAAGAAGTCGAATCATTTTAAAAGATGTTAAGAAGTTTTTATTACTTCAAGTGGAATTAGATTTTATTTTTTTTAGATCCTAATAAGTAATAATTATTACTAAAATTCTCAAAAACCTAAAAATCCTCTGAAATCTGTTGGAATCTTTTTTGATAATCTAAAATCTTATAAATCCTATGAGGTCTTTGTAATTCCTTCGAAATTTAAGGAAACTATTTAAGACTGCACAGTAACCGAAGTATTTAAAATTATCTTAGAATTTTGGAAAGTTGACAAAATCCCTTCATTTTTGTGAAATTCTTTGTAGATTATAGAAACAACACAAAATGTTTAGACTTCCTTTAAAATCCCTAAAATTTTATGAAGTACCTTGAAATCCTTAAAAGTTACCTTTGAAATTCATAATTTTTTCTTGAATCTCTAAAATCAAAAATAATAATAATAATAAATAATATTATTAACTATAATCTGTTCAATAAGGTTTAATTCCTTGACTATTTTTTTTTTTTTGCAATACCTTGGACTGCCGAAAAACCTTTAAACTATTTTAAATTAAAACGTTTAAAAGCATTCAAAATTCCTTAAAATAATTTTAACCCTTCGAAATTCTACTGTTGAAATTTACGAAAAATAAGAATATGCCCATTTTTTAAAACTAGAAATATTTAAAAGAAATAAACTTGGCATTTTACATATAATAAAGAAAAAACCCTGAGTTCGAAACAATTCTGACAAAACTGTTTTTTGAATGGATCAATGAAAAATGTTTTATTTCAGTTTCAAATAACTTTAATTTGGAAGTGTTCTAATGTTTTAAATGTCTTTATTTTGCAGTTTAGTATTCAATTTAAATTTGAAATTTGTATCATGAATGGAATGAATGGAATTTTCTACCTTTTCAGTGTAAAAATTAATTTTTAAGCTAAGTGAATTTCCAACGCGTTGATTTAAACCATGACAGATATATTTTTAATCAAACAGTTGAATTTCCAACCAAAAATATGAATTTCAAAAAAAAAAGTTAATTTTCAAGCAAATACTTAAATTTTTTACTAAATTGTTGAATTTTCAAGTCAAACATACGAGTTTTCTGGAAAGTAGACAAATTTTCAAGTTAAATAATGTATCAATTGTAACATTTTTTGAAAACATAGTTAAACTTTAAATCAAATATTTGATTTTCAAATAAGAATACTAATTTTTAATAAAATATTTGAATTCTTAACTAAAACCCATTAATTGCCAACCGAAAGTTTTTACTTTTAACCAAAAAGGATGAATTTTAAATAAGAAGGTGAATTTTCAACAAAAGAGTTCAATCCGAAAAATGTCTTTTTAACAAAAAAAAATAAATTTCTAAAAATAAAATAGTTAAATTTTTAACGAATGAGATTGATGTTTAATTTAAAAAATTAAACTTTCAACGAAACAGTTCAATTTTTTGCCAAAAAAGATTTCACGGTTCGAAAGAATAAAAAAATATATTGTAAACTTTTGAAAATCTTTCAAAGCAAAATTTCAAACAGAAGTTCGTTTTCAATCAAAGTAGATGAATTTTCAAACAAAATAGAAACGAATGTTCTACCAAACGCTTAAATTTTCGACCCGAAAATATGAGTTTTCGATTTAAAAAGTTCATTTGCAATAGTCGAGTTGAGTTTTTACCAAAATAATTTTATTTTTAAACATTTTGTAACAAAATATGTAAACGTTCAATCAAACTTTCGAATTTTGAAACAAAAAAGATTCAACTTAAACAAAAACAGTTAGATTTTTAACCGGAAAAGATCTATTTTCCAAAAAAAATATCAATTTTCAACCAAAAACGAAATATGTAATTAAATGTTAAATTTTCAACAAAAGAGATGAATTTTTGACTAAAATTATGAATCTGAAAAAAATTATTTTTTAACAAAAGTTTTTGATCCAAAAGATGATTTATTAACTCAGCATATTAATTTTAGAAAAATAGAATAGTTGATTTTTCATCCAAGGAGAGAAATATTATTTTTTAACAAAATTGTTTGAACCAAAATATGATTTATTAACTCAACATATTAATTTTAGAAAATTAGAATAGTTGATTTTTCATCTAAGGAGATGAAAAGAATTATTTTTTAACAAAAGTGTTTGACCCAAAAGATGATTTATTAACTCAGCATATTAATTTTAGAAAAATAGAATAGTTGATTTTTCATCCAAGGAGATGAAAAAAATTATTTTTTAAGAAAAGTGTTTGATCCAACAGATGATTTATTAACTTAGCATATTAATTATAGAAAAAATGGAATAACTGATTTTGCATCCAAAGAGATAAATCCACAACCCTAAGACTGAATTTTTAACCAATTATTTAAACTTTTAACCAAGCAACTGAACGCCTGGCCAATGAAGATGACTTTTCAACAAAATAGTTGCAGTTTAAACAAAATAGTGGAATTTTCATCCAAATATTAGAATTTTTATCCATATTCGACGAATTCTGAACCAAAAATAAAATAGTAGACTTTTCAACCAAAAGAAGTTTATTATTCATGTTGGGTCCTGTTTTTGGACGGCCATTTATAAATTTTCAAAAATGGGACAAAAATTTCCAGTTTTAAATACCGTCAAGCCGTGTAATTTCGGACATGGAGGACAGCTTTGGATATTACTAAATTGATAGTTTAAATTACTTAACGTAGGTGGGTTTAGCCAGAATCTTGAACAAGTTAAGGCTTGAAACGATCACAATATCTCCTAAAGTTTTTTAATATTTTCAAAAATAATCTTAGGGCTTTTCTTTTATTATCTGATAGAACGGGTACTCGAAGTTTCACCCAAATTACTAGCCACAGATTAAATTCTTTAGATTTTTCATAGAACGGGGATTTTGTATGAAATGAGGTAACATTTTTTCGAAACTTGAAGCACTGAATGACGTTATGGAGAAAAAATTTCTTTTTAGGTTTCGAATGGTTAAAAAAAATTCTATTTTGCGTCTATTTGGCCATATTTAAACAGGCGTGACGTCACTAAGATATACAACTGAGCACTAATCAGACCACATTACGCGCCATGTTACTTTTCAAAATTTTGACCAATCAGGTTTCACGGTCATCGCGGTTTTCTACTTGAAAGACGATCCAGCTGACACCACGGGGGTGAAAGTACGTGTTAAATAGTGGAAACAAATTTTGGCAATATGGCTGATTATGGAGCGACCGATGCACCGTGAGTTCCTCCTGGCAGAACTAAATTCACAAAGCGAGCATGCGGGCACTTACATTTTTACCATCCTTGTCACTTTGTATATTTTTTTGTTTCGTATATTTAGTGTGCTTAAGAATTACAGATCAAATCCACCTTTTATTAAATATCGTTTCAGGCTTATGTAGTATGCAAAAGAAGATGTTTTCAGAGGAGTTATTTTGAAAGCAGGCTGTGGAAATATCTTCAAGCGGGTACTCGTGTCCCCTGACAAAGATATTGCCCCTGACCTCGAGAAATGATTTTTCTAGTTTCAGTGCTGGCACATTAATGACTACGAAATCCTCTAGAATCACAAACTGTATAACTTTAAACTACCTAGAAAGGACCCTAGATCGGTCTGGCACGAAAGTCAGATTTGTTACCGGAAGTTCCTATACCAGGTTCACGCCCGTGGCTGACACTTGATTCTCTAAACTAAACTAACCTATAAACTCATAATAAAAAGAAATTAAAAATAAAAGTCGATTCAAGCGAAATTAAAAAGATATAAACAAATAATTGATTTGAAAAGCAGCGAATTCCCTGAAGAAGGTAGATTATTAGCTAAGAACTTTTTGCACCTGAATCTGATTCTAGGGAGTATGTTTGGAGGTAGTTTGAATTTTCCCGCGAAGAATGACGTCAGTGAGATGTAGCTAATCAATGCGTTTGGCGAAAACTGCCGCGAGTTAGCGTCATATTCAAACTTTATAAAGAAAAAACACATATTTCTCATTCAATAAAAAATTCTTTCTTCTTGGGATGTTTTAATAAGCTACTAAAGAGTCAAAATATTTTTTTAAACTTTTTTTTAACTTTATTACTTACAGCTCTTTTCAAATGGGATGATCCATTATGTTTGGAGAGTCAATTAAAGCCTGATGAAATCGCTATCAGAGATCAATTTAGAACCTACTGCCAGGAAAAGCTGTTACCTCGCATTGTTGAAGCGAATAGAAATGAATTCTTTGATTTAAATATAATGAAGGAATTAGGATCTATGGGAGTTATTGGTTGCACTTTGAAGGGCTATGGTGCTGCTGGAGTTTCTAACGTGGCTTATGGACTATTAGCAAAGGAAATTGAAGAAATTGACAGTGGCTACAGATCAGCCTTTTCTGTACAATCTTCACTAGTTGCTGGAGCTATTTATTCTTATGGTAGTGAAGATCAGAAACAAAAATATCTACCAAAACTAAGTACGTATGTAAATTAATCTAATTACAAAGATTTTATTATTTTGAGAAAAAGTAATTGAAGGGTCGAGGAAAATACGGGTGTAAGTGCCAAATTTCGGAAATGCGCTTTGTTCACATAAACTCGATTTGATATTTTTTCCTGTTTTGTTTACCATTCAATAAAGGTATATGTAGCTCGAAATATTTTTTTTTTTATAAAAAATGAAAAAGTTATTCAGCTTTTTCTGCGTCAGTTCTAGCGCTTTTTAGGAAGCGCCGTTCTTTGAAAAGAGTTTTTTTTTACAGGTAAACAGTTTTTTATGCCTCCTAAAAAATTCGACTTTTTGGACTTCCTCTCTTATAACCCGACCCTTAAATTAATAGTAATTATCTTCATATTCATTAATTTATTTCGTATTTAAGGATTCTTTAATTTTTATACGAAGCTTGGAGTTGTTTAATTTTTGATGCTTCAAGTTCCAATTTATTAATTTCTAATAAGAAAGTCCACAATATATAAAACGTTTTAATTTCAGATGATGAAATTAAAAGAGATTTTTTGTTGTTGACAGAAATCACATATTTTAGTAAAAAAAATCTGTCCATTATAAAACTTTCTGTAAAAAACTAAAGTTTTTTGCTTCCAAAACTTAAATCCGAAAATATTTGGTTTCTAATTTTAAATTCACAATATTATAATTTAAAATTCAAATATAAAAAATGTCAGGACAATTTCCCTATTAATTCTGTCAGTAACGGGACATTTTAAAACAGTTATATTTCTTAGGCCACACAACTAAATTTGTTTTGCTTAAAAAGCTTAAATTCGACAATATTTGCTTTCCAATTTCAAATTTTACAATTTTATGGTTGTAAATTTAAATATTGAAACTGTCCAAACAATTTGGCTATTAAATCTCGAAATTTCAAATGTTCATACTGAAAGCCTCGATATTCAGCTTTAAGTTTAATAATTTTTGATTTAAATTATCTAAATTATTTGGCCCGGAATAAAATAAAAAATAACAAAATATCAAGACAATAATTTCTCAATGTTAAGCCTTAAAAATCAAAGTGAACTTAAAGAAAACAATTTCAAATTGAATAGCAACATTTTGAAATCGTGCTTTGTATTTTTTTTAATTTAATTTTCTAAGTAATATCTTAAAATCGTTCGACTTTTAGTTGAAGATTAAAAAATTTTAATCATTTCAAATTAAAAAATATTTGACTAAAAAATTTCAAGAATAAATAATATTTCTGAATGATAAATTTTAATGTTGATGAGCGCTAGATTCTCAATTTTTCCCTTTCATAAGTTTTAATTTTTGCAACTGAAATTAAAATTTGATAAAACCTTAAATTTGAATATTTTATCAGGAGAATTATTTATAACAAATGTTATTGTTAACTTTTTTAATATTTTTGTGACTAGCAGTCATTCATCCAATAGCTTAAAACATTTTTAGTGCAAAAACAAAAAAATTTCTATGCGAAAGGGCCAAAATTTTGAATTTGTTTATCTAATTTGTTTATACAAATTTAAATTGTTATATTTTATCAAATAATAATAAATATTGATAATTGATGATGAAAAATTGATAATTCGAAAAACTCTGAAATTGTAATATTTCCGCATAAGAATTGTTTATAACAATAGTTATTAGAAACTTTTAAATTATTTTTGTAATTATATATCATTCCTACATTAATATCAAGCACTTTTAGTAAACAGAAAATTTTTTTACCGATAATAAAACTATTTGCTAATTTGTTCGTAAAATTTGTTTATAACAAATAAATGGAATAATAAGCAAATTATTTGTATATTATGAGTCTATAAACATTCATTTAAGACAATATAAAGTTTACCTAATCAGTTATTAAAGTGAAAAAATTGTTATTTAAAACATTTTAGTTTTTCCATACTTTCAGTGAAAATTTTTTAATAAACAAGTAGAAGAGACAAACGTTCAGAGCGTCAAGCTCTTCAGATTTTTATGAACTTTAATTTAAAAAAAAATTAAAAATCGAACAAAAATTAAAGGCTCCGAACATTTTCGAACTTACAAGTTTCTGATATAGTTAAATTTATAAAAGAATAATTATAAATGAAAAAATGTATAATGCTTAAACGAGTTTTTACTTATAATATTTGAAATTTTGAAGGGTTAAAGTATAAAAAAGCTGTAATATCGCAATTCTTAATACCTATATTTTTTCAGTTTTGAACGATGCTTGGATTCGTTTAATTTTAAACTTCCGTTATTCTGTAGTAAAAGTGTTTTAGTTTCTAATTCTTCCAAATTAAAATTGCTTTTGATTTTAAACGTGTTTTTAGAATAATTCAAATATAAAGCTGTTTATTTGTTATGTAATATAAATTACAAATTGCAGAATATTACAAGTTGTGTCTTTGAAGCATTCAATTTATTTTTTATTTTGAAAATGAAAAATTGTAATCACTTCCACTTTAAAATTATTTAAATGCAAAAGTTTTCATTTTTAAATATTCGATTTTAAATGATTTTAATTAGAAGTAGTACCATTTTAATTACTTTATATTTTAAATGATGCAATTTTCGAAATTGTAATATTTAAATAATAAATTTTTAACATTTTGAAATTGTCGTTTTTTTGAAATTTTAATCGAAAGTTATGGGATTTTGCAATTTTAAGATTGAAATTACAATAGTTGTTCAATTTTGAACGCTTTAATTCAAAATTTTATAAGCTCAATTCTTTTTCATAACATTCGAAATATCATCCTTTTTCGAAATTTACCGTTTTTGAAATTTTATAATTTGGAAAGTTTTTAATTAAATATCGTTTTGCATATTGAAAAAAAAGTTTAACGCTTTTAATTCAAAATTATTAATTAATAATTACAGATTTAACTTTGTCTTAAGTTTATTATTTCGAAATTTGTTTATTAATATATTTTTTCTGCCAAATCTTTTTCAATTTTCTTTCTGCTAATAATTTCAGTTTCTGGTGACTTGATTGGTTGTTTTGGATTAACTGAACCAAATCATGGCAGCGATGCAGGATCCTTGGAAACGAGAGCTAGACTTGATGCGAGTACAAAATATTATAAATTAAGTGGCAGTAAAACGTGGTTGGTATTAAAGATTTAAAAAATAGTATATTTGTATCATTTAATGATTATTATTCTTTTGTGTTTTATAACATTTTTTAATTATGATATAAAAATTAACAGACCGGAAATCTGAAGGTCCTGGGTTCAGATCCCAGCGGAGATAGAGACATTTTTTTCACAATCTCAAGATTTATCAATATTTTAATAATATTGATATAGACCAGTAGACAAACAAAATTAACATCCAAAATTAATAATTAATACAAATTTTTTGTATATCATAGCATATATTACCTTGAATGATAGAAAAGAAAAATCAAGTTAATTTTTGATATCAAATGATTTTTTTGTTAAATGACCGGTTTCCAATAGAAAAGGGCAAAAAAATTTAATTTGCCGGCTCTGAATTATAATCTGATGAATAATAATAAATTAAAAAATCTTATGATTTGAAAAATAATAATGATACCAATTTCTAATGAACAACGCTAATATAAAATAACACAAAATTTGTACAAATTGTGAATCTTCTTTGAAATTGTGTGGCATATTTAAAATAACTGATCGCCGATTAAAAACGTTATCATAGCCTAAAATTGTTGAAAAGTTGTGAATCTTCTTTGAAATGTTTGAAATATAACTTTTTTTAAATTAAAAAATGGTATAAATATTCTGAATCTTGATCAAATCATAATGATTTTTATTTGATAAAGGTAATTTTGAAATATTGAAAACGAAAATATAACCTGAACTTTTTCAAACTTATAAATTTTTTTTAAAAATCTAATGATTTTTCAAGTTTCAGTTTTCGTGAAAAAACACTAACGCAATCCGGAATTATTAAATCTTCTAAAATTTTATTATTTTAAACAAAAATGATTGACTGTAAATCTAACGATTTTCTCTTAGTTTTGGCTTATTAGAAATAATAACATAACAAAAGAAAAAAGATTGATATTTGTTTGATAACACCAAGTTTTAAATTTCTTAAGAATTATGAACATAAATGATTGTTGAAAATTTTCTAATCTTTGAAATGTAATAATATGTTTTTTTATATCCATTTCCGGTTTTCTTCAGAACATGATGGTGTTGCATTAAAATTATTTTTAAAAAACACTCATTTACAGCGATAAATAATAACATAAAACATTTATAATATTTTTAATAATTTATTGGATAATTTGAAAGTTGCATTTTACACTCACCAGGTTATTTAAAAAACAACTTCAAGTAATTAAAAATTAATAAGGTTTTCAACAACAATGCACGCATGTAGTTTTTTGATTTGGGGCGAAAAATGGTTTTTAATAAAAAATAAAAATTTGTAATTACTATTTAATATTTTAAGTTTATTTATTAATTTGGTTTTCAGGTTATATGAATATAATTTTTCTAAAATTCATGAAAAAATTTTAAAATTTTTTTTAAAAATTTCGGAATACGTTAAATCAAAAGTTCAAAAAAGAGATAATCTTCGTCGAAATAGTTAAATATTTAAACAAAAAAGGTGAATTCTCAACGAAAAATATAATATGTGCTATTTCAATAAAAAAATATTTTTATTGTAAGTAAAAAACAGTGAAATTCCTTTAAAAAAAGACAAAATTTTCAAAAAATACATGATTCCTCAACTAAAAAAGACTAATTTTGAACCAGTTATATTTTTAATCAAAAAAACAAGAAATATTTTCCAAAAGAGACAAATTCGGTATAATAAGTTTAATTTCCTAATTTAAAAATATGGATTTTTCACAGAGAAGTTAATTTTCAACCCAATATTTAAATTTCCATTCCAATCATTGAATTCTCAATCAAGTAGGTGAATCTTTAATCGAAAAGGTTATTTTCATATTAAAAAGACAAATTTCAACTAAAATGATTATCTTCAACCAAAAAAATAACTTTTGAGCAAAGAAGTATAGTTGTATTTTTAACCAAACAATATGAATTTGCAACGAAAAATGTAATATTTGATATCTTAATCCAACAAGATTTTTATTTTAAATTGAAAACAGTTAAATTCATAAAATAAATATAAAAAATAGTTGAGTCCTCAAACAAAAAGATGAATTTCTATGCAAGAAAAATTAATTTCCTGCCAAAACATAAAAAACAAATTTTTAACCAAAAACGTGAGTTTTAAAGTAGAATGATAAATCTCCTACCAAACAAGTGAATTTTGAACAAAGTAGTTTTATTTTAATTAAGTAATTGAATTTTCAACAAAAAAAAGAATATTTCTAAGAAAAAAATGTAATAAATGATAATTAAACTAAAAAATATTTTAAATTTTGAATCGAAAATTTTGGAATTACCCAAAAAGAGGAATTTTCAACAAAACTGTTGAATTCTTAGCCAAAAAAGATTTTCATTTTAAATCAAACATTTGCAATTTGATTAAAAAAGAGTAAATTTCTATCAAAAGAGATGAATTTTTAAACGAAAAAGATGAATTCGCAACACAATAATTGTTGAATTTGCAACCAAGAATGGTGTTTTCAATCGAGAATAAAAAAACTGAGGCAAATTATAATTTGGAGGAAAAAATAATTATTAGCACAAAAGAACAATTTCCAGTGACTATTTATTAAGAAATTTTCTTTGTTTATTTGTTTAAGGTTATATAATCAAAATTTTTAAAGTTTTCTCGAGAAAATTCCAAAATATTTTTGAAGATTTCAGATATGTAGAAAAAGTATCTAGAAAGTTTCTAAGAATGTTGATTAGTTTGCAGGATTTTACAAAGTTTAAAAAAAAAAATTAGGTAGTTTTATAAATATTAAAGACTTTCTAACATTTGGAATAAATTTAGGAATATTTTACAAATGTTCGGAAATCTTACAAAATTTTATTCCTAAATATCCTTTAACATTTAAAAAAGTGTGAACTTCCCTTAAAATTAATGTAAACGAAGGATCACTTTAAATATTCCCAGGAATCTTAAGTGCTTTGTACTAACTCTTAAAACGTCTAGATTTTGTTTCGGATAAAATTATTTTTCTAGCCTTTCAAAAATTATAAATATCTCTTAAAATTAATCGAATTTTTTTCGAAAATTTTGTAATCTTGCAAAAATATAAATTGTTGATTTGAAATCTTCTAGATTCTTTTACAAAATTTTAGGAAACCATTTGAAGTCTTTTAAAATATTCTCTTTGAATTAATGTTTTAAGAAAGATTTGTCGGTGCCGGTAATTTTTTGATTACCGGCACCGACAATTTTTTGGTATCGTTTCCTACAGTCAATATATTTCGTAAACTAAAATATTCTATGAATTTTCTGCATCATCAATTTGCTAAAAATCAAAACTTTTAAAGAAGTAATTCTATTTTATGATCAAAATTATTTTTGATTGTTTATAAACATTATTGATAAAAAAAAATTTTTAATTTTTTTTATAATATTTAAAATATTTTGAAACATTTTGTTACTAGAATATAATTTTTAAAATTTTTCTTATCTATTTGAATTAGTGAAATTACAATTTTCACTTTTAGCAATTGTGTTTAGAAACATTCATAAATATTTTTGGTCATGAATTAATCACTACTTATTAATTACTTATTGGGACATTTTGATTTACTAAATAATTGATGATGCAGAAAATTCCTAATCTTATAAAAATTTATCAAAAAGTTAACGGAATTATTTCCTTCGTTATTAAAAAATTATTAAGAATTTAAATATTCTCTTATAGAAATAAATTTTTAGAATTGCAATTCTTCTGAAAATTGCGATTTATAAAATTTTCGTTCCACATATGTTTTTTAGATAGAATTTCAAGTTTTTCATATATTTATTGGAATAATATTTTTATTTGAATTTTATCATGCTTTCAGGATCACTAACTCACCCATAGCGGACATAATGATCATTTGGGCGAAAGCCGACAGCGGTGAAATTAGAGGGTTCATTGTTGAAAGAGAAGGAAATGAAGGTCTAGTGTCCACTCCAAAGCTTGATGGAAAATTCTCAATGAGAGCTTCGATGACTGGAATGATTTTGATGGACGACGTTATGGTACCGGCAGAAAATATTTTGCCCTATGTAAAAGGTCTGAAGGTGATTAAAAATAATTTTATTTATTATTAAATTATTTTACATACGTTTAAAAATATTCTGTTTTAAAGATGAAACATTTATAGTTTCAATTCCTTTATCAGATTATTTTTTAAAGGTGAAATTAAATACAAAAATCATTAAAGTTGAAAATTCATTCCAATAATTTTTATATTCTTGGAATTCCAATTGAATTTACTTTTGTATCAATATAAAATTTATGTAGTAGAACCTATTACTACTATCTATCAATTATAACATTTTTAGAATTTGTCAAAAATCCCTTGACTTTTCCTTGGGCATTTTTTCATTTTTCCTGGCTTTTCTAAATTTTCTTTTGGGTACAAAACAAAATGAAAAAAAAATTAATTTTCAACCAACAATAGTTCAATTAAACCAAAAGATACAAGTTTTTAACAAAATAAATAAATTTTTTAACTACAAAAAAATTAACTTTCAACTGAAGAAAACGAATATTCAACTAAATCATTTTATTATTAACCAAAAAATATGAATATTTAACAAACAAACCAATTTTTAACCAAATAGTTGTATTTTCTACTCAAAAGATATATTTTCTACAAAGATACCAATTTTCATCCATTATTCAACCAAAGAAATTAATTTTGAATTCAAAATAGAACATTTAAATTTTAAGTAAAAGAATTATTTTAAGCAAATATGTAAAATAAAATTTCAAATAAATAGTTAAATTTTTTAATGAACAGATGAATTTTAAACTAAGAACGTTAGATTTATGTAAAAAAATTATGAATTATTCACACAAAAATGGAACAGTTAAATTTTTAGTTAAAGAAATTAATTTTTAATTGAAATGTTGAACCTGTAACTAAAAAAATTTATTTTTAAGCAAATAGTTGAATTCTCAACCTAGAAGATTAATTGGCATCAAAGAAGATCAATTTTCAACAAAATATATGATCTTTCAACAAATAAGAAAACCAATATTAAATTTGATCACTTTTTTAATAAAAATACAAATTTTCATTAAAATAATTAAATTTTCACATAAATAAATCACTTTTTAACTTAAAAGAGAAAATCTTAAATTTTGAACAAAAAATTTTGTTATCTAAAATAATGAATCAGCCAAAAAAATTGAAAAAAAAACTGTTTTATGAAATTTTAACAAAGATTGTAATATTTGATATTTCAACTAAAAAATATTTTTATTTTAAACCAAAAAGATTTCAATTCAAGTAAAAGACGAATTTTACAAGAAAAAGACGACTTTTTTTACCAAAAGATTAATTTCGAATCCAAAAGTACAAATTTTCTATAAAAAAGATAAATTTTCTTTCAAAATATTTGAATTTCCAACAAGCAAATAAAATTTTAAACATGGAACATTGTAAAATGTCAAACATCTAATAGTTCAATTATATATATTATATTATAATAATAATATTAATTTTCGAGCAAAAATGTTTTTTGACAAAATTGTTTAGTTAAAAAAAAGAGTTTTCAACTAAAATTATGAGGCATGAACCAAAAAATTAAATTTTTAACAAAATAGTTTCACTTTCTGTTTATTAGTTGAATTTTCAAAAAAAAATTGACTTCTCAAGGAAAAATGTAATAGTATATATTTAAGTGAATAAGAAATTAAAATTTTA
>JAAAKG020111525.1:0-15440 GCA_010014905.2 Druon quercuslanigerum
TTCAGGGTGAAATACAATCAAAGATAAACAATTTTCCCTTTCTTTTGCGCCAGTGTTGGAAAGAGAGAGTAGAAGTAGAGCCAGAACAAGTTTGGAAGATTCCAACTTGATATTTTTATCTTGGCTTGTGGCCGATATCAAATTATTTTGAAAAAATGCCACTACAAAAAATTTGGTCTGAATATATCATCCAGCAGGCAGCCCTAGGATTTAAAAAAAATAGATTTTGGAATGTATTTCTCTAACTTAACCTGATTTTTGTTTCATTTCAACATTTTTTTACCCATAATTTTCGGCTAGTTTATCCGTATTATTCTTCTTGAGAATTTCCCTAATAAAATATGCAACATATATTTTTTTATTCAGATCGGCATAGCCACTTTAGAGCAAACAAATTTTTTTTCTTTTTCCTTCTCCTACCATAACTTCTATAAAAATGCGTTTTAAATGTCAAGTCTTGACGGGGATTACATGTATTATGGCTATGTCGTGTCCGAGATATACAGGCGAAACTTTCCCATGCTTACCACCAGAGGCCATTTTCCAAATTTCAAAGAGGGCTGTCCCCTATTTCGCACAAGATAAAAGGCGGCAACCCTGGTGAAAGAATTAGGGGGAGACTCAAGCTTTATTTTGGCGTTGGTTTCATCCTTATTCTAGATGGAGTGGAAACCATAGACCTATGAATTAACGGCACGGAGCACAAACCTGTTGCGTTTGGCAACGTGTAAGTAAGAGGTAACGCACACTACGCGTGCTCTCCCTACTTCCTCGGGGGGGCACCATGTGATTGGTCTGTTGCGTCAATGGCAGATTTCAGTTTAGACGGTTGAAAGTGTAGTGTCGTTTGGCTACTAAACAATCCGAGTCGTCCCTGGCACCGATTCTAATTCAGGTCAGTCTATTTTAATATTATAAGTTGGTTGGTACACTTGGACTAATAGCCAAACTTAAACGCTAATTTTCATTAGCGCGTCAGAGTGGCAAAAGAACGCTCCCGCGAGCTGCCGAGGCTCGGTATTTCTCGTCTCAGACGGCTTCACTATCGCATTTGGGTCGCAACAACGGCATATATGATAAAATTTGAAGAAAAAAAGCTTGCTGATTCAATGTATTTCTGCAAAAAGGTATCTTATTCTTTTATGATATCTTATATCATTTCTTAGAAAAATTCGAAAATTAAAGTTTTGGAAAAAGAAATTCTGTAATAAACTTGCAAAAACTGTAAATATTTCTTTAAATAAGGCCACTTTTTATATTTTTAGTCAAATGGCATTTTAAAATTTCACGTTGATTTCGAAGGCAGATGGTAAATAACGCCAGATCAAGGAAAAAATTAAATATTTGAATTTGATCTAAAACTGTAAAAGTAATAATACTTCTTACGTAGGATTTTTAATTCTACCAATGGCCTTTCCTCCCACTCCATGTCGCCACGACCCTCGCTCTAAATCACAACAAAAGTTACACTTGGAAAACATTTGCTCCGCCGGCCTGAATTTAGTTTTTTTTTTTAAATTTCATACCGCTTCAGCAAAGATTATTATAGTACTCATACAATTATATTTGTTACAGCGTCAGATTTGGACTGCATAAGAGCTTTGTTTAATGAAAAAGAAAAGGAACTCTCAGTAGCTGTTGCCAAGGTTGATGAATTGACTCGTCAACTGGAAGATCTTCGCGGACAAAATAATATTGTTGGTAATAATGCAGGAGGAATTTTTTCTACTTCTGCTAGTGCTGAATTGGAGAAACTACGTAGGGAGCTATTGGTAATTGATTAATCACAGATTATTTTTTTTGTAGTTGGGACATTGTTGGTTTACTGATTAACATAACAGCAACACGAATACACTGGAACCGCTTTTATATCCGCTCTTACTTATATCATCTCACGCTTATATCCCTGCTATAGCTCTCAGTTATATCCGCTTTGCGTCCACCACCTCACAGTACCACGTGACAAACAAGGCAATCAGTGCGCAGCGTGACAATTTCCCCTCCTCTGAGGACCAGTGGTGGGATCCCCTTTCTGGAGGATATAAGTGAATTTTTACATTCTGCGTCGGCGGATATAAATGCCGCTCCAGTGTACTAATAATAATTTATTATTATACTATAATTCAAGTGACCCCATAGTATACCATTTTTTTACGCACATTAAATAATATAATTTATAATTGAAATAGTCTTCGCCTGGAAAAAAAGGGATCGGATGATGTCTGAATCGGTTTTGTGTGAAATTTGTCACAGGGAACTTAGTTTGTCAATTTCGTTCCGATTAAGAAATTTGGAAAATAATTTCATGAGATTTTCATCAATTAGTAAAGACAGATTTAAATGAAAAAATTATGAAACCGATTAAAACCACCACAAACCGATTGGACGACAATTTGATAAATCTCCATTCTGAAATGCTCTGATTAAAAAAATTGAACTCAGTATCTTTTCTTTTTTCCTAGGCGAATTATTTAAGCTATTTTTTTTAATATGAACCGTTTTTTCAGTTTCGCAATAAGATGAATGAACAGCAGAACAAGATGGTCTCGCAACAGAGATTGGCTCTAGCCCAAAAACAAGCAGAAATGGCATCCATAGATGCTAGGATATCTCAGCTTCAAGGTAGATTGCAACGTAAAAGAGTCTTAAATCAACGATTGAGTCAACAGTTAAAATCTACTAATCGATCTTCTACCAATCAAGGTTTCCTTGACTCTAAAGTTGATTTTACAAATAGCGGTAAATCTCGACCAGCTGGTAATATAGCAGCAATCGAACCGTACTCACATATTCCTAATGATGATTTTAACATAAAGAAAACTGATCCTAAATATCAGACTCTACCTTACAATACTAAGTTCGCCGTCAATTTTAAAGGAACAGACGACGATGTCAATATAAACAAAATTCAACATAGTGCAAGTGCTTGCCAAATCGCTCAAAGATCAGTATACCAACAAGTGGGTCATCAGATAGTTCATAGTCAATCCCAAACTCACGTTCAAGGTGAGAATTTAGTTCTTTAATTTGTTAAACATGTTTTTAATATGTATATAGGGTTTTGTTTTATTGAGAAACACCTTTCATATGAGCAAATATATTGCTAACAGAACGCGTACATTTTTGTGTAGTGTCTCGTGATGATAGATTTACGATAAAAATTTTAATTAAAATGGCTTAAATAATATAAGGTTATGCTATTTTCAATGATAGATTTAGTACTAATAAGATGTATACTTGCTGGGAGTGGGGGCTTAGTCGTTTGCTCCTACATGATGAAGGCATTTTTGAATCGATTTACGGATTTTTGGACGTTTTTGCCTTCGATTAGTACATTGAAATACTTCTGATGCCTTGCAATGACTTTCGAAAGGTGTAGGAGAAAGGTACCAGGAATTTGCCGAGGAGAGCAACTAGATCACCATAGATAAGTTCTGCTTGCGCCGTTTCGATGTCTTTCACCCACGCAGATTACATGCCCGAAAATACAGGCTGGAGAGTTTCAACTCACGAGCCGTAGCAAAGAAGTAATATCTTGAGTTTTGCTACAGTCTTTCGACGAGACCGTTTTCTTGTGGATAGTAGGGCGATTTTCATCTGCTTGGTTCCGAAGCTCATGTAGCTTTCGGAAAAGATCAGAATCGAATTATCTTACGAAGTCCAAAGTAATGCGAAAAGAAGTGCCAAGTCTTGCTATCAAGTTATAGAGAAGAGCTTGTGCTGCAGTAGCTGCGTAGAAATTTTTGAGTAAAATATCCTCGTAGAATTGGGTGTAAAAATCCACGATCGTTAGGCGTTATTTAATCTCCTACCAAAGAGTCAGCTTAACCAGATCTATGTAGATGTGTTCGAAGTATTGAGTTGTAAGTTTAAAAGTGTCAATAGATGGCGTTGTGTGGCGATAGACTTGGAATTAATACGGTTTTTGATCGACTCAAAACAGTCTTTGTTCATTGATGACCAGACGTAGCATTGACCAATCGATTTTTGTGATGATTGTCTTCCAGGATAGGAAAGCGGGGTTTCAATAATCGCTTTCCGTAGTGATTTGCGAAAACACTCTTTCCGCTTCTTTCTCACTTCGCTTCGCATTGTCAAACTCTGCCTCCGCGACTAATATCTAATACCTCCTAATAATATCTCCTCCTTCTCTCTCTTCATCTCCATGATACCCAACTCCCTTTTTCTCCCTCTTTTCATTAGCCAATACCTCCATGCTTATCACAATAATTTCCACATCCTCACACTCCTCCAATTAGTGTTTCACTGTCGCATCCCCTTTCCCGCACAATTCACACATCCTCTTCTCCCTAGAAAGCCAAAACCTATTAAAATCCTCCGTGCACCCACATCTCATCCTCGCTATAATGTGCTGACTTCCTTTCTTTCCTTTCTCTTAACTATGTCATATACCATCCTTTCTTCTTCCCGGATCCCACCAACGTTATAATCCCTGAACTCGTTCTTCCCATCTTCCTCTTGACAATATAATTAATTAGGCGTATTCCTTGCCAACACTGTTATCCAATTTACATATTTCTCCTGTATACTATTTACCTTATTACTTTCCTTTCACCAACAATTTTATTCTTCTTCCAAAATTTTCTGAACCAACCACTTCCCAGTCCCCACACCTGTCTTAATGCTACATTTGCCCTTCTCACTCTCTTTTTTTACATCACCATCTACTTCACCATTTCTTTGAAACAGGAAGCCCAGATATACAAACTCTTTCACCTCCTGCACCGCCTTTTCCTTCCACTTCCAGTCACCTCTCTTATCCCTTCCACCTCCTTTCCTCAACACCATACCCTGGGACTTTTCCGCATTCAGCTCTAAACTGTTCTTATCAAGGTATCTTTTATCATCTCCTTTAAGACCTTCTCGTTCTTTACTAGCAGCTCTATATCATCTGCATACGCAAGTTAAGATATTCTAATACCTCCTACCCTAACTCCTCCTACCACTCCAGCCTCCAACTTACTAGGGGACCATTCATTACTTACGTAAGGGTCCCAAGGGGGAGAGAGGGTTTACAAAATCATTACATGATCTTATCTCGGGGAGAAAGGGATAAAAGTAATTCTTACGTAATATTTTACATTGCCGAGAGCAAAGCGTTTGGTAAACCTCGAGGTTGCTGTCTAAAGAAGTATCGTTTATGAAATAAAAATCTTTGATTTATGACAAATTATGAGTTCTAGTGTAACTGATACTCTTCTAACAACATTTCAGCATGAATGATAACTAGGTAAAATCTGACGTAAGAAGGGGAGAGGGAGTTCAAGAAATATTATATGTCTTTACAGGGGGGAAGAGGGGGTTAAAAATGATGAAGTTCTAATAGCAATGAAAACTTTCATTTGGCTCATAAAAAAATTCCTTCTGTCTCCGCATCGTAGATATAGATTAAGCTCATAAAAAGCGAAGCACCTCTTCAAATTTAAACAGCAAATTTTTTTGAGATTAAAATTATTGATAAAAATAGTTCAAAGCACGTCGATTTATACGTGTATAGCGATAATTTCACTAGAATATTTTGTACACTCTCTAATTGACTTTCAAGTTTCAACCAATCGAAAAAAGTTCACTTTTTCACTATTTTCTTAGATTCATGGTAAATTTCTCGACTATTTGACCATATAATGTGTTATATACGCTAATCAAAATGTATTTGCAATATGTTGCAACAATAATATATAAGGAATGTTGACATTGAAATAATTTTTTTTGACTTAGAATTACAAGAAAATATTTGAAAGTGATATATTGCACTTTATTTGACAATAAAATTAATTGTGAATATATAAATTATCGAAAAAAATAGTTCGAACCAAGTAGATTTGTACTTACATAGCAAAAAATGATTAAACTATCTTTTACCCTACCTAAGGGACCTTGAAATTACAAAATATCGAAGTAATCGACCTATTCGCTATTTTCTTAGAGTTGTGGCAATTTTTCGACTTTTTGACCATGAAGTGTCTGATATACTTTAAGAAGAATGTATTTTTAATATGTTACACCAATAATATATACAAAATGTCGATACTAAAATCATTTTGATTGGTTTTGGATTACAAGAAAATATCTGTAAGTGATAAATTGCTCTTTATTTCACAGCAAAAACAATTTTCGGTGTCTAAATAAGATAAAAATATTTTCGAGTGTACCTGCATTTACACTTTTACAGTGAGGAGGTAATTTAAATCATTTTATACGGCCAGAATAACGTAGAGGATTTAAAAGTAACCCAGAATTCAATTTTTTGGTATTTTCTTAAATTACTTTGATTTATCAACCATGTGACTATCATACGAGTATTATATATTTTTTAAAATATATGCTGAATAAAATCAAATAACGGAATAGTCGGAACATATATTGACTTGTTATAATGTCATTCAATTATCAAACTCTTACCAATAACCTACTTTTATGTTGATTTCTGACATTAGTTTAAATTTATTCGTCCTATTTTAATTTCGAAACATAGTCATTTTTGTTTCAAAAATGGGAAAGCTTTTCCGACCTTCGAATCTTGATCGGATGATTCCATCTCTAACGACAGAGGATTAAGCTTGCCGAGATGCGGATGTGTTTTAATTGTCATCGTTCTAGTTAATGGCGGTTCCGAAATTTTGCACTTCTCCCAGTCGATTAGTTCCCTGTAGTCTTTTGCGTCAAAATTCAACGAAGGAACTTTGAATTTCCTTAATTTTTATTTCCCAGTTGGCTGTATCGCAGAAATTTTTCGAGGCACTGCGAGCTTGCGGATTTTCTGCCTTTCGTCACATTTTGTATTACTTTTTTAGTACGTTCAGCGAGATCTTCCTTCACGTGCGCATTCAAAGAAATGCTTTTCCAGAGATATTTCAGGGCATATTTAATAGATGGTTGACACTTAATTGCCAACCCTTCTTTGACAGCATTCCATATATCTAGCAGGTACTTTTGATTAGAACTAAGATTATGGGTGTCAGCTACAGGAGAATTAGGACTTTCGACAGCATCGAAGTTTACAACCGAAAGTTCTTCATAAGAAGCTGAGCTTTTTCCGATGGGACCAAAAAAATCGTTAGGACCAGAAGTTCCTCCATCAAGTTTTATAAACAAAGTTTTGCATAGCAGCTCATTACCATGAAGCTGACAGAGACTCCATTGTAGCGGTTTACCTATTCCAATTCTAGCAATCGAATTGTACCTACGTGTTCTTTATCAAAGGAAAACTGAAGGATATCATGTGTAATCGCTTTTACATCTGAAGAAGACAAGGATATATGTCCTAAATGAGTACTTCCTGGTTCTTGAATGAGAGAAGTATGTTCTTCCCGTTTTGTTGTTATTGTTTCGTATGTTTTTCCATCGCAGTAAAAAGCATTTATTTCAGAAGTCAAAGAGAGCTGCTCTTTCTGAAGTTGAAGACGTGTTTTTGTTCTTTCCTGATAGAGTTTACTTATCTCAAAAACTAAACATTTTACTTTCGGAATGTACTTAATCATGTCGTGTAAAATTGCTAAAGCCAGTAAAGCAGCAGACCTGTATTCGATGTCGTATCTGTCACAGACTTTTGAAAATGTTGGACAGTTTAATCTTCTCTTATCTGTAAATTTATTCCAAGAAGGGACCCATGTATCCTCAACATCTTCTTCTTCGGGCTGGTAATCGTCTTTTACATTGCCATCCATAATCGAGCCACAGTAAAAACTTTCACCTTGAATTTGCACATTCTGACGCTTTCTTTGGACAACTTCTTCACTTTGATTTGGAAGTACATCAGCCATCAAACCTTTCTTTTGTACTTCATGATGATCTGATTGTTTGGAATCAATTTTCGGAAGAGACGTAAATGATTTTCTCATTCGCCTGGAAGATCGCTGATCTAAGCGAAACACTCTGGCAGCTTAAGAAAGTCTATCCCACAAGTGCATGAAGCATTATCACACTTACAAGCCGCAATCTCAAATAACTTTGATTTATTTGCACGAAACTCATTTAATTTGATTTTGTACCACTTTTTTACATTTCTTTAACTCATCTTGACCTGTTTTAATGATCTTTGCGATTCTTGCTTCTGTAAGAATTAGGATAGAAGTTGAATGCTTTTTCTGAAAAAGCGTTTAGGAAAAACAAAATGGAAGCAAAAGCCTGGTGAGCCATGGTGCACTGGTAAAATGTAAACAAAATCTTAAAAATTGCAGAGAACCATGTTTGTTTTGATTCTGGGGATTAGCGAACGGACCATGAACGCATCAAAATATCATTTAATATTAAAAAATTAAAAAATTTGGATTTTGCTTATTGTTGAAACTACAAATGATTTCGGTTTAAAATTAAACAGGATGTCCAAATTGAAACTAATGTCAGAAATCAGCATAAAAGTGATACTTTGATAATTTAATGACATTATAACAAGCCAATATATGTTCCGAAGATAATACTCGTATGATGGTCACATTGTTGATAAGTCAAATAACTTTAAGAAAATAGCGAAAAAATTGAATTCTGGTTATTTTTATTCCTCTACGTTATTCTGGCCGAAGGAAAATTATTTAAATTACTTCCTCGCTCTAAGAGTGTAAATGCAGGTACACTCAAAAACATTTTTACCTTATTTAGAAACCGAAAATTATTTTTGTTGTGAAATAAAGAGTAATATATCACTTACAGATATTTTCTTGTAATCCAAAACCAATAAAAATGATTTTAGTATCGACATTCAGCATATATAATTGGTTTACCATATTGAAAATAAATTCTTCTTAACGTATATCAGATATTTCATGATCAAAAAGTCGAAAAATTGCCATAATTCTAAAAAATAGCGAAAAGGTCGATTTCTTTGATATTTTGAAATTTCAAGGTCAATTAGGGAGGGTACAAAATATTTTAATGGAATTATCGCTATGCAGATATAAATCGACTTACTTTTAACTGTTTTTTTTATAATTTAAATCTCAAAAAAAAATTTTATGATATTCAAATTTGAAGAGGTGCTTCGTTTTTTGTGATTTTTAGCTATATCTACGATGCGGAGACTGAAGGAATTTTTTTAATGAAACTTTGTGTGTGTGTGTGTGTGTGTGTGTGTGTGTGTGTGTGTGTGTGTGTGTGTGTGTGTGTGTGTGTGTGTGTGTGAAACAATTGTTTCTGTTGTGCACTCGAGGCCTGACGTAGTTCTTCTATTAACCAGCTATTAACCAGTGAGAGTTTGGCAACTTTAAGAACGCCATAATAAGGACGTCGTAACTCCCTTACTAAAACTCTATACCACTCTTTCTTTTCATTTCTCTTGCCTATAATATTTTTGTCGCTTGTGGCCGAAAATTCGATAACAAACATGGTTCGTTTCTCGAATTCAAGAAAAAATCTGTCAGGCCTCGAGTGCCCAACAGAAACAATTATTCAGAACATGAAGTTCCAGTATATGCGGTATTACTCATCCCTAAGAGTGGCAGGAATGGTAATAAATTACTCTTAGTACCGCATTGTGCCGTTGGATGTAGGTCGTTCCCGTATCAGTTGGACAAGTATATAGTATGTGTCCTAGATGCTCGGGGTGTGCATGACGCGCCCTGCAGCTATCATCGAGAATATTTTGGCTCAAAATCCGTGCCCAACTTCAATCCGAGTGATTTAAGGAAAGAAAACGTGAGGAGCTATTAACGGAACTATTTATCCTGTGCTTTCTTAATCTGGGCTTTCAGGAGTGAGTACTCGAGGTAGATAAGATTTGATGCATTTTGCTCACCTCTGATATTGAAGTTAATGCCGAGTGTTTCAGCAACCTTCTTCGCCGCTTTGTACCGAAATGCTTCTTTGCCCGTTTCTTCGTGCTGCATGACCATTTTAAGAAGAGGATCCCGTCCATTATCGATTATATGTGATGAACCCAGAATAATCCTGTTGCGAAGACGTTCAAGATTTAGTGTTCCGCGACCACCTTGACGGCGTGAGATATAGATTGGCGTAAAAGAAGACCTAAAGTGCATGCGTTTGTTCATGTGCATATATTTTATGTCCCGATATCAAAATATCTCAGCTCTTCCTTCGTCCATAAAACTAAACAAAATGAATAGAGTGATACCAGGAAGGCAAGCATGTTCGTTGTAGATACTTTTTTCCTCGCCGACAGTACGGAATAACAAATCTGACAGATGAGACGTTTGTATCTGCTTCAGAGTGTATCTTTTATAGATGTAACATAATAAATGCAGATCTGTCACACGCCCAGGTATGTATACGTTTCTCAGCGCGAATGTGTTTAGTGCTTCTGTCAACGAGCTCTGGGTCTTCGGGGATGCCATTATGTTTTCCTCGCTTTACATAAACCTTGAAACCTTTTACTAATCCAAGATCCATTCTGATATCCTTATAGAATTACTTGACAATCCCGAGAGCGGGTATAGTCCTTTTTTATTTTCAGCATAGATCTTAAGATCGTCTGTGTAAATCATGAGTGACCTATGCTTTCGATTTCCAAGTTTATCGCAAAATTACCCTTCTTCATGAAGAAGTACGAGAGATATTGGCAATGATGTGAGGCAAAAGAGGAATGGACTCATGGTGTCACCCTGAAAGAGACTTCTATGAAAGGTGATGCTGTTAGTTCTCACACGATATTTTCTTAGATGAGATAGTGACTATGGGAGTTCGAATCGAAAGCTTTGCGGTCATCAATCCAAGCTTGTACACTTCTTCTCACACAGGTCCGAATGTCCGAAAAATCCTATCATTTAGGATAGCTATAAAGATCTTATAGACTGTGTTTAGACAAGTAATTGGCCTTTAATTCTTCAGGTATCCGAGGTAAATGCTGTTGTGTTAAAGGAAAATTCCTTCACTAGAAGGTCTTGACACCACCTGGTCCCGGAGCAGAATAGTTCTTCATGCCTCCTAATACTTTTTGCACCTCCTCGGAAATGATTGGTGGGCATTCTTCCTCAGAGTTTATGAGGGAAATGCACAGATCTTCTGGTTTAACGGATGGTTGACAGTAACTGGAGGGTCTTTGAAGAGTCGAGATGGTTTAGAGAAGAACTGTTTATTTTCTCTGAACAGATCTCTCTCCGCTCTAGACTTCTTATAACGTCAGATAGTACCCGTATTCTATCAACCATAAAAAAATCTCCACGAAGCTCGTAATCCAGTTCAACTAGATCTTTGGGCTTGAGAGAAACCTGGATGTTGATGTTTTTCTGTAGGATGCCTGCACGCGATTTATCTCGGTGTCGCCTCTCTTTCTCTGTTTCCGTCTTAGTCTGGATGCAGTAAAATAGCGCTCCGCTTACAGAATCCCTTATCCGGAGTTGCACGGCATGGTTTCGCAAAGGTGTATGCGAAAAGTGTGAGAGCTCTGAATGCTTCTCTCATCATAGAGCATGCAGTTCTGCCATGTGACCTCGATCAGGGGACATACTGGTATCATAGTACTCTACCAGGTCGTAATTGAGTCGATCAGTCCATCTAAAAGTCTCAAGATTCCGCGAGTCAATCGTATTGACTCCGTCTTGTTTGGTTCCCCCAACTCTAGGGTAGTCGGCATGTTCATCCGACCCATTGTCCGGAGCCCTGCGCGTTCGATTTTTTTGAACTGCTCTTACTACAACTATGTTTGGTTTTGATATTGTTATTTCCACGAGAAGCTAGGGATGGCGTTCGTCCATCCTTGTAAATCAGTGTACATCGAATGCCTCGAACATGTTGATGGCTATCCCGATAATGTAACTGATCCCAGTATGAAATAACCAGAGCGACTCCGAATATCAAGAGTAAATTCTTCAGTAGACGTACTCTGACGAGACAGTTATTACACCCGTGTCGCAAGAAACATTTCTAGGAAACACTAAGGACAAGGATCACCTTATTGAAATGCTGGAAGATAAATCATCTTTGCAAAAATTAAATAAAGATGAGGATTTGGGTGGTTTACAAAAATCTTGTTTTTATTTTAAGGCGTTTCTATCGCAACAGTCTGTTTCTCTGAATGTGAAAATCCTTTCATAATTTTTTCAGATTTTTTAGGAGGTTGTGAGCATTAGATCTACTTAAAAATTGAGATTTTTGTAAAGATTATTTAAGAATATCCATATAAGTTTTAAAAAAATGTCTTTTTAAAAAATGGTAGATGATACAAAGGAAAAAGCTATATAATGTCTCAAGAACAGCCAATTTTTCTGAAGATTATACGTTTTCTGAAACCTTTCACTGTGAGGGATCTCGCAAATTAAGGGGAAAGGGAGGATGTGGAGAGTCGAGAACTGGGCTAACTCAATGAGGAGGAAACGATTTAAACAAAAACAAAAGGTTTATTGAAGAACTTGCAATTATGCTCAAAGAGCCGACACCTTGCGAGCCAAAGCCGGGCGGCGAAGCCAAGTTCGGGGAAGCTATTGTTGGTTGTTCAGCGAAGGGTGCTAAGATCCTGTGGATGATCCTGGAGGATCGCGTGACGTCGTTGTAGGTGGGTAGCGTCGAACAAAGAATAGGTTACGGTGTGGTGAAAAAGGTACCCACTACTAGCACGTGTAGTGAGCACAAGACTGGATTCTCGGTGCCCAGGTTTTGGGTATTAGGACTAGGAAGTGGTGTTCTCCCCACTCCTAGGCCTGGGCTCGCAGGATCGTATCATTGTAGGGTGGTTATAACTTTGTTATACCCCGTACATTAGGGAAAAATGTATGCTAGAGATAAGATGAAAAATTTTATGCTTGCGGGCATAAAAAAAAGAACGTTTCCTAAACAAAACCTTCCTTTAACAAGGAAGGTTTTCACTAAAATTGGATTTTAAAAAAGCGATATACATAAATACGAGGAACGAAGAATGGCTTATGTTATATAAAATAATAAATGTTTAGTATGCTCACTCTGGACTCACCGCTAACTAAGGCGATTCAGTCGGGAGTACCTATTTGAAAATATCGCCTTTAACTGCACTTATAAACAAAAATAATATATGCCTTTGCTGAATGCTAGCAGGTCTAATTTAATAGATATTTGATATTAAAATGTTCAATACAAATTGATAAGCCATTTCTTATAGGGCAAAAAATGTTTTCCCGCCCTCCACCGCAAGGCATGTCGATGCGTTTTTCAACGCATTTTTCAAATATCATGGTACTTTAAGGATATCTATAACACTTTCTGAGATATTCTCAAAGAATTAAAAAAAGTGCGAAAAATTTACTTAAATTTAAATGCACTGTAATTCAGGATATATTTACTTTATTGACAAAAACTGCATATCCACTGACTTATCTATGGATATCATACAGTTCTAAAACATAAGACGATAACCCACATTGTTATTTGTCTATGATTTTTATGCAGTTTGTAAATATAAGGCGATCACTCACATTGAATGCGTTTCCGAATATCATACACAAGAGGTGAAGCGCCCACTTGGACGGGGAGAAATACCTTTTAATAGTCACTCGACGAACATCGTAGATTCTTTCCCTCTATTTGATTTTTTTAGGGCGACGATGTTGTTGATGCTGTTAACCTATCTGCCAAACGTTTTTCAGTATTTTCTAAATAGCGCCTCTCCGCAAAATGTATATTCCGTTCATTCAAAAAAAACTTTTTTAGTCAAGTAACGTATTTTCGGTAATTTCGGCTAAGGGAAATATATCACTGGTACGTATTGTTTAATTATATTACTGATATCATTTATAGGTTTGTTGCTTATCGTTGTTTATCTATATTAGATTCAATATAACACCTAAGATATTTTGTTATGTTCAAATTTTTGTAGATACACGTCTCCTAGATGAAGAGTCAGAATATGCTTCTCGGACTGACGATTAGAAACTAGCAGCGAAAATGCAAGTCTGGAAAATACATTTGTCTAAATTGGACTTCGAAGATCCCAGAATTCAGAACTCAGTTTCGTTATCTTCCAACCTGGTTCCATAGTAGTAATTCCAAAAATTCTTAAAAACATTAAAAACTTAAATTTGTTATTTAAAGCAAAGTTATAATACTTTGCTAAGTACTATTATGCAAAATAATTACTTCTTGGATTCCAGCGTATCACTCGAAAAAACTACAGACATGTTCGAGTTCAAAAAAATCAATGGAAATATTCCCATTGTAAATAGTATTTAATTATGGAAAAGAACTGAAGGCGAGCTTTAGAAAAAATATTTTGGGTTAACATTTTTTATTTAACAATAGTTATTTACTGTTTTTTTATTTACCTTTCAGTTTAAGAAGAAGTTTTATTTCTGATTTAATCCTAATATTGCTGGGATAATTTTATTCTTTAAGAGATTCTATAAAAATCTCGGGTATGTTTTTATTAAAAAGTTGTATTTAAGTAAAATATTATTCATAAGGTAACAATTGTATAATTCCTAGGTAAATATATTTTTTTAAATAAAAAAGTACCAAATAGGTATGTAGACATACCTGTTAGAAATGACGTGAACCTTACAACATTATTATCAAACAGGAATTGCAACTTTTTATCTAAAGAGAAAGGAAAAACATTAAACTCTTAATAACTATTTTTAAATAAACAATTTTAACCTGAAATATTTTTTTTAAAGCTCAGCCTTAGCTCTCTTTCAAAATTAGTTTCAAATACGTATGAGCTTGAGGTAACTAAAACTACGGTGAACATTTTTTAAATCGAGTAAAATATCTTTTAAACATTCAACATGCATAAATATATTTATTTTCATTGCTAGAAATTATATAATATTTTAACCCATTTTGTTATTACAGTGTTATTTCAGTACAATATTAGCCAATTTAAATGTGTTCTAGGATTTTCCTTACGCAGGCCAGTGCAGGCTCTTGGAAAATTCAGTAACGCTTGTGTATTTTAAGGGTTTTTAAAATGAATAGTAAAATGAACGAAAATAGCCGCATTGTTAATTATGGGAAAATTCCAAAAAGATTTTAATTTTTTTTAATAGTTCCATATGTAACTGTTAATGTAAAATGAATTTTTTGGAATTTGGGGTTTTTTCTTTGGCTTAAGATATCAGTTGTAATTTTGATTCAATTTTAAACATACGCTACTTATTTTATCCTTGAAAAGATTTTTTATAAGTCTTTTTGTCGGAGTTTCATTAAAAATATGCTAGCCTATTATTATACAAAAAGTGCATTATTGATTTCCTTTGTAAATTTGTAAATTGTATAAAATTTATATATTGTAATCAAACTCTCCCAAACAGAATGTTGTAGAGAATCTTCCTAGGAACAAACACATTAAAATTTTTATTTATTTATCATAGCCACGGACTAAGTGAAGTGACTGATAAGATGAGGATTTTATATGTTATTTTGATAAAATGTTTAAAATCTCTTGCGATGGTGTTGTTGGTATAAAATTAAAATGTTGTCACAGGATTAAGATGGTTACAGTCCAACGTGTCGAAGACATTTTTGGTTAGAGTTGGATTTTCATGTATTTAGAATAGTTTTGC
>JAAAKG020111536.1:0-15439 GCA_010014905.2 Druon quercuslanigerum
GACGAACCTGCTACGTTCTACTTCGCCAATGAATTTCTCTCATACCCGAGACCTAGCTACTATTTTGTGACTTTTTTACGTATAAATTTTTTCCGTCTAATCATTTAATATTAATTTATTTTATTTTATTTTTTCATTTTTTTAAACAAATTATACTTTATATTAAATAATATTTTTTAAATATATTTGAATCAAAAATTATTAAATTCATTGTTCAGCCTCTACAAAAAAAAACCCTAAAGACCCCACTGAGTCCCCCTTCGGTTCCTTTTAAAAAAACTAAAAAAGGACAGCAAGGTGAACTTTTAAATTGTTGATATTCGGATTCTACGTTAAAAATTCCATTATAAGCTCAAGGAGTAATAACAATACTTTTTATTGCAGCGTTAAAAATTAAAAAAAAAATACCTGCCATTTACATAGGCCGAAGGCTGCTTCAAGCGAATCTTCTTTTAATAGCAGTTAATAAGCGTTTCGTCGTTAACTTTAAGAATTTCGTCTGGATGCTAGCGCCACGCAGTGGAAACCTCAGATAATAACTCTGCGATGCAAGTGAGAGCAATCAAGCAGTTTCCTTCAGGTTACAAGACGTAAAATGTAAAAATGAAAACTTCAACGAATACGACGAAATTTTTACAATATACTTGCTAATTTAAAATATTGGCTTCTTTTTTACGTTATTGATCTTGCTGTTTTTTTGTTGTTGTTTTTTTAAGAAGGAACCGAATGGGGACTCAGTGAGGTCTTCAAGGGTACTTTGTAGAGGCTCATTTCGATTCCTTCGGTCCGCAAAGAATCCAATTTTTTCCTCATAATGATCGGCCTTGAAAAGTGTATATAATTCTCTTAAGTTACATAAAACTGAACGTTTTTGGACGTTTGTTTTTTCTCCATTTACTTTTATGGATACACAATCATTTTTCCCTGGCATGATTTTCGTCAAAAAGCTTACAGCATATCGTTTCACACACTCTTCTGGAGGCATCTTGCTTTCGTTGCTTAGTTTTTAGCTCAATAAAATTTATTTCTTTTTCTCCAAGAATTCGTAAACAAAAATGTAAAGAAAAAAAGGCTTTTTCTTTCTCTACTTCTAGAATTTCAGTATCACTTTCAGATGAAATATTACTCTCGACATCCATATCAATTTGCTCTAAAAATTCATCTTCTTGAATCTCGTCAACCTAAAAATCATGATCCCTAGATGTATCAGAAAAAGAAGTTTGTCCTTGTGATAATTTCTTACGACAATTATCACAAATAAAATGGTTTTGTGAAATGAGTGGAAAATTTTGGCGAATACTTTCGGGAACAGGCCTCACATTTTTTGTAATATTACTGTGACCGTGTCTGTCGAAAGGATTATAACATCTTTTATTAAAAGACATTTTCGCAACGATGTATTGAAATGCGAAAAAACTAAAAATGCAAGTAATAAAATGAGCTGTATTCTTAATATCAATTATACGAAATAATGCGTAGAGTTAACAAAAGGAAACAGTGTTCGCTAATGTAGTTAAGACAGGTTTAGCGTCAATGTAAACAAGCATGCTTGCGGCGAATTTGGAAACAAAAGCGAATCGCAGTGGACGTGTCGCGGCGCGGCATAATGCTTGTCGCTTCGTCGTCTAGGACCGTAAGATGATTTTTTTTCTCATAAAACACTGTCGGTCTCAAGATAAAACTTGCAGGACTTAAAAAGCATATGTATAGCTTCTATTGACAAAAAAAAATCAAAAAATAAAGAACACGTATTTTCAAAGACGCAATTTTAGTTTTTTGAGTTTTCAAAAAAAAAAGTGAAAAAAATTTTGTTTACGAACCTTTTTTTTCTTGAATTTAGATTTCATTGCAAGCAATTTGAGACCTTGAAAAATTAAATCGGTTAATTAGAAACAAAGATATAGAACTATCAAAAAAAAGTTACTACAAATTTCAAATTCCCATATCTCCGCCATTTTTTTTTAATTTTCAAAAAAATTTTGGGTTTACTTTTCTACACTAATATAGAACTGTATACGCCGAGTTACAGCCAAATGCCTTTCCAAGACGAAAATTCTTGATCCGCTTGACGTGGACTTCACCATATCGCTTGCTTTCGAAAGGCATGGTCTGTCACGGGTACATATGGTGATGTAAAGTTTCATGAAACATTGGCCAAGTAAATTATTTCATGTATTTGTTGAAAAGTTTTAAAATTTCAAATATAAGGGCGGGAAATTTTAAAAATAACTAGAAATGAAACAAATAAGCAGTTTCAATAAATAACACAGACCCACAAAACATTTTTTTTCTGAGTCGCTAAAACCGAATATTAAACCCGTTTAACCTCCTCACCTTAATCTGGCAACCCTATAACCTGGTGGCTTCATAATCCCCTTACCTCATAATAATAAAACCCCATAACCTCAAAATCCCGTAATCTCATTCAGAAGAAAAATCTTGTTTGGGTAAGTAACTCTATATCTTTAAAATCATATAACACCATAACCTCAAAACCCCGAAATCTTAAGAGTTAAGTGAGTGAAGTCATAAATAAAGGTCTACTTCATTATTATTTTTTAAGCCCCTCTTAGACGCCTTTGATACCTAAGTATGCTTATAGTCTAATATCTTTTTTGTAATTTTTATGGACTTGAATTCTTTCGTGGTAGTTTAACAATTGTTGAACAATAAAACCACTACTACTGATACTAATACTACTAACACTTCTTCTTTTTACGATTACAATCGTAAAAAGATCTACCATTTTTTCTGGAATTTGAAATCCTGCTATCTTAAAGAACACTGAATATTGTGACACTGTCTCTAAAAAAGATTTGTGGAATAATCTACTCTCTAATTCTCTGAGGTAACGAAAGCAGCGAAGGCGCCCTGCCCTGCAGGTGGACGGTAGTGTGTAAGGATGAAGCCGGAGTTTGTCCGACGACGAGTTGACGTTGTGCTCGCCACAGTCGGAAAAAAGGGAGGCATGGGGGTTATCACCCCTACGCCGGCGGACTCACTTGCGATTGGAAAATATGAAAAATTGCAAAACACAATCGCGTTTGAGAGAAAAGTTACATGAATGTACTGGAACCGGTGATAGGTATTGCTACGTGTATGGTGATTTTAAGATGAAGAAAAATGTAAACAATTCACTTGTAACCTGCTTCAAATATATCAGCACTGCTTTCAGTGTGAGGTGATCCAAGGAAACTATTTTTGGTTGCCTATAATGATCTTTCATAGATCATAGAGCTTTCATATCTAAGATAGGTAATAAGAAAGCTCCTGAAGTAGCCTTGATATATATGTGGCTGATATGGAGATTGATGAAGCAACTAATGACAGAATCAATGAAGAAAGCAGCGAGAGTAACGATGTCACTGATCAGGAAGAATATGTTGTAAAGAAGGAAAAATATGGTATGCCGCGCCCATTCAATCAAGAAAAACTGAATGGTTTAATCAGAGAATTAGGGGTGCCAAAAGATTGGGCTGAATTTCTAGCTTCAAGACTGAAAGTAAGAAGTATGCTTTATAAAGGAACAAAGGTTTCATTTGATCAGAATAGGGATGAGTATTTCCGAAAATACTTTACATAAGAAGACGACTTGGTATATTGGAACAATGTTCATGGTATTATGAATGAATTAAAAAATGGTATATACAAGTCTGTGGAGTGAAGATTGTTTATAGATTCTTGAAAACGAAGCTTTCAGCGCTGTTATTACACAATACAAATAAATGTGCTTCGATACCTATAGAACACTCGGTAACGCTCAAGGAAGAATATTCAAACATAGAGATGGTTTTGGGTAACATTGAATACGTAGAACACAAATGGCAGCTTTGCGGCGATCTCAGGATCTTGACAATTATTCAAGGTCAGCAATCTGGTTTTACGAAATTCCGCTGCTTCCCTTGTTTGTGAGATAGCGGGGATTGCAAGAAACATTACGTTAAGAGAGATTAGCCAGATCGAGGATTTATAGAAACTGGATCAAAAAATTTTATAAACAAACCTTTGTTTTGAGCCAGATAAAATTCTACTTCCTCCTTTGCACATTACACTCGGTTTGATGAAACAGTTCGTAGAAGATTTTTATAGTGAAGGTAAATGTTCTCCTTAATTATTCTAACGATACCCAGCTTTATGGAGCGCGAAATTGAAAGAAGGAGTCTTTGATGGACCTCAAAGATGTTGAGAGATGAAACGTTCATTACCATAATGAATGTCAACGAACAAGATGTATGGCTGAGAAAATCTTGAAAATGACAGAATGACCAAGAAGAACGCTTCCATCAAGATATCAACGATATGAAAAGACATTACCAAGGCAGATGGAATACGAATATGATGGCAGTCTTCTGTTGGATGCTTAAATGGGAGTGTCCACAGTGGAAAGGAGCGGAGAAGAAATCCATTGAACAAATCTTTTGAAGACAAGAGAATTCGAATGAATAAATAAAATTTTTATCACGGCTTTACTGACGTTGTTACTGATATAAGAAATTAAGAATAAAAAAGTGAAGGGGTTTTTAGGTTATGATGTTATGGGATTTCGGGGATATAGAGCTATTTACCCATGACTATGTTGCACAAGTAAAACTCACGAATATGTTCTGTTTTCCAAAACAAGATCTTTCTTCAGAATGAGGTCACGGCATTTTGAGGTAATGGGGTTTTATTATTATGAGGTAAGGGGATTATGAAGCCACGAGGTTATAGGGTTGCCAGATTAAGGGGGGGGGGGGGGAAAATGGTGCAGGGTAAATCATTTTTGCGGTTTCAGTGGTTTATTACGTGTTTTGAGGTTATGTCAAAATCTTAACATGTAGGGGTTAAAAGGGTTGTATATTCGGTTTCAGCGGCAAAAAATACATAGCAATATCATATTGGCATCCAAGACACAGAAAATAAAAATTTTGTACTCCTGTGTAGTTTATTATATAAATAATAAATTAACTTATTGATACGTCATTTAATAACATAATACAATTATAAAAAATAATAAAAGTGTTTTATTAATTTCGAATCTAACACGACACAAAATGACCTAAGTTCAACTTGAAATAAATGCGCATTTTATTATTGTTATAACTGTATTTTATTTTATTAAAAAAGTTATGTAAATCAGTTAATTTATTATTTATCTAATGAGATAATTATTTAAAACTTTGAAAGGTTTCACAAGTTTCATGAACCCCTTCATTGGCCCCTTTTGGCCAATGTTACATAGAACTTTACAATCCTACTTTCTTTTCATTTTTGATTATTTTCAAAACTCTGGTGACTTTCTATACAACACTTTTGTGTCACAGCCATACAGAAAAAAATAACTATGTATGGTAAAAATTCATAAGATTTTAGAAATAGACACAAAGCCGAAAGAAAGGCATGCCTTTTGTTATCTGATTTTTTACTCTAAAACTTACTGATTACTGAAATAATCTATTTTTTACGAAAACGCACCTATTTTGTTTTGCAAAAATCTTTTTACTATTTTAATAAGCCAGTTAGCACAACATTTTGCGACGTCTCTACGGCAACTTTAAAAAACCCTACCTTCATGAAGTTCCGGTGTCTACAGGATATCGTAAATACGTCGTCAGAGCATACGACCTCTTTATGATATCGTAAAGTCTCCTTAACGACATGGACATAGGATGTCGTAAATTTGTTTCAAAGATGCCACAACGATGTCGTAAAGCCGTCGGCAAATTTTGTGCCCACTGGGAAAATTGATACGTGAAAGATAAGTACAAATAACATTTTAATAAATCTCAAGCAACATTTGAAATATATTTAGTAATTAAATTACATCCTTAATGCGGTGAAAGTGAAAACTTTTTTTTGAAACATAAATTGCAATACTGCAAGTTAAATTTGATACGAATTTCACTTTAATGCAAACCTTTAATCCTCCGATTAAGGACATATGATACTTAATTACTTACCATATAAACTATATCAGTTTCTCCAATTTTCTGTTTACAAGGATAATAATTTTTTTCCTTAACTTCGAGAAGTGGTGAAGAATATAAAAAATACTTACATCTTTTCGTTCTTCTTTTGTGAAAAAGAACGAATTTGAAGAAGGTAAGAGTCGACAGACATATATTTTAATGTTGTTTACTATTTCCCAAATTTTCAGAAAAAAATGCATTATTTTAGTCAGAAACCCAGAGAAAATTATATAGCTCTATTAAAAGTAATTAAGCATCTCATGACCTTAAATTCTTGTCATGTTTTTGTATTTAATTACTTACCATATAAACCATATCAGTTTCTCGAATTTTCTATCCACAATGATAAATATTTCTTTCGGTAACTTTGGGAACTGCAAAAAATTTGTTTAAAAAGATACGTCTACTCATTCTTCTTTTTTGAAACAAAAAATAATTACAGGATGTTCAAAGTCGACAGACATATAGTTTTATCTGTTTTCACATTGTTTACTATTTCCTAAAGTTTCAACAAAAAATGTATTATTTCAGCCAAAAACCCAGAGAAATTTATATATCTATATGGGAAGTAATTAAGTATCACATGACCTTCATACTTTACAAAACTTTTATCCTAAATTTGTTTGAAACAAAACTTTACCTTTTGTCATGCAAAATAACTTTTTAAAATCAAGAAAACCTTTCATAAATACTTGGAAAGCGAAAAGCTTTTTTAGCAATATAAAGTATAATACTGTGCGATAAGTTCAATATGAAATTGAGTCTTATGCCTAGCTTTTCAATTTCCGATTAAATATTGTACATATTTCTCAACACACTTTTTCTTTTGTATTCTAAATTTTTTTAATTAAAAAAGCCTTATATTTAGATTAAAAATAAACCGTTAAGTTATAAGTTATTCGTTTACGTTCCGCTGCGTTGCTCAGATACTTGCATAAGCATTCCATGGTGCGAAAAGTTTGTTTACAAACATATTATTGACATTTAAATGGTTTACATTATTTAAATAACTATAAAACACATACCTCTACAGGAAATATATTCAAAATATTTTAAATCCGAAAAAATAAAATTAATAATTTAATATATAAGAAGATCAACAAAAAAATAATTACTTAACGAGCAAACGCTATCCATAAACGCTCAAATCATATTAAAATATTTAACCTAATTAAATAATATGCCAATATCCTTCCGAATTAGTTTATGTTAAAAAACGTTAAAACCTTTTCAAATAGTTAAAAAAACAAATCATATGTTAAAATGTTAGTTTTTACTCAAATCTTCTAAAAGAAAGTTGTCATCTGCAGACACCCTCGGGGTGTAAAGTCTCATCGTCTGCTGAGCCTTCAACATCCTTATACCCATCTACTTGACTTCTATCGTTACAGAAGCTTTCCCAAAATTCCACACAAAGCTGAAGCCTTCTTTGTTTTCGACCTTTTTTTCTCGACTTCAGAAGCTTGAGATTATAACCAAAACGTGTCAGTTGTCCAGCTCGTTCTGACAGTTAACCGATTTCGAATAATTGAATTAACTCTACCAAACGTACTAAAACTTCTCTTGGTTGCAGCTTATGTCTTTGGCATTGTTAAAATACCCCTCAGAACAATACTAAGAGGCGTTTCGGTAAAAAATAATTCCACCAAGAATCAGCACTAATCGTTGGTTTTATACTTTACAAGTAAGGAGTGCTGTATATACCTGTTTTGTTTCGATAGGCAACCAGATCTGTGATAATTCTCTGTAATCATGCACTTGCCCTGTACTCTAATCCTTATAACTTCTGATCTAAGGATAAATCTTTTCCATTGTACTTGGGGTCTACGATGTTAGCTGCATAACGGATTGATCGCATGCTGAATAAACTTCGTTGCTTTAAAAATGCTCTAATATTCTCGTCTTCTTCCAGCGAAAAAGGTGATTCTTTCAGCTTTGCCTCGACTGTATTTATTATGTCACAAATAGCTTCGGGGACCAAACATAATGGTGCGTCGTTTCCCCCAGCGTGGAAAAGGTTCAATGGTTGAACCACGGCTCAACAATGGCTTAAGCGTGGGTTGAGCGTTCGTTAACCGTGGGGTGACAAAAAGAATAGATTTTGCTTTTCTTCCTACTCTTATTTGAAACTTTCGATGGAGGAAAATTGACGTATTAATGGGAATTCAGATTCTGAATTTTTCTGAATTCTTCTATTCTTACCGGGGTGGCTATTGTTTTGTTTAACAATTATGTTTATGACTGCTTCCTTTCTGAAACAAAAAAATTATATAAATTTTGATCAATCTACATTCTAAGTAACAAATAATCAAAACTAAAAACGTGATATGCATTCTCAGTCATCTGTGAACTAATTTTCAATTGTATGAACAATTTTAGTTTGTTTAAACATTTTTTGTCTTGCATGTCTTGAATTTAACGCACTTTCTAGACGTAATAAGTTCTTCAATATAATAATAAAAACCAAATTAAACAAAATTGTTTCTAAAATTTCATTTTCCTGAATATGATTGTAGAATTATTTAAAAAAATTAAGTTATTGTTTTAATTAATCAAAGAATCAAACATAACGTTTACAAACTTCGTTCACTTACCCACTTATTTGAAAAAGCAAATATTTAAACAAATTAAAATTGTTCAAACAATTTTTGAGATTTAAGCTTATTCGAATCGAAATTTATGAATAAATCCTAATCTATCAAGAATTCTGAACTATATACTAGAATACGGATTTGTTTATAGCATATCATTGCTTTTAAAAATTGGATTTACTAATGCTGACTTTTTTCCATGATTAATCAACGGGAAACTTCATGGTCTTTGCAAAACCCTTAAATATTAACCAATTCTGCTAAAATTTCAAGATTTTGTTGTGCATTTGAACAAAAGTGTAAGGGGGTGGGGGCAGAAAATAATTAAAAAAGTGAACACAAGGGCTACCTTAATAAACGTATTAATCTTGTAATCTATAAAACAAAGAAATTTAGCAAAATATTTACTATATTAAAGTTATACCCTGGTATTAAAAATACTCATTGCTTAATTTAATATTACTGTTTTCTCTTCTGTTACTCCATCCATTGCATTGAGCTCCGACTGCATATGTACTAGCTAATTTTGTGTAAACATCGTTTATTACTCTCAGGAACTCCTTTTCAAGTATGACATTACTTAATACGTAGGCAGTAGGAGGTTTCTAGGCAGACCATAACTTTGAAAAAAGTGCTTTCCAATATTCATTTTCAAAGATTCATAAAAGTGCAGCTGTTGCTTAAATTGCCGTTGCAGCCAATTCATCAAGATTCACCTCGAAAAACTAACCGAATTATACACACTTTACATTCTGCAACAAAAATATATATTTTTTTGTCAAAAACTTTCTATTTAATCAGTGAATTAACAGAAAAAATTAAAGAGAGACCCATAATTACATTATAACTAAAAACAAATGCATCTCACTTAAAAATTGCAAATAATTTTAAGAAAGAATGTTTATACATGCACAAATTATTTTAACGTACTTGCTCTTGCTCGGAAATCGTGTCAAAGAATTTTCTCAAAGTAGGTTCTTTTCTTTCTGATCGTTGAATAGTTGATGGTGTAGTTTCCTTATTCTTTGTCATCTCATCAGTGTATTTACTCAGAGAAAATATTTCTGTTGGAGATGCAGTAGTTTCTGAATTCTGTGATGCATTTTCGATATTTACTTCAACTTCTATTACACTTGCCAAGTTAGCTGAGGGTAAATTATTGATATTATAAGTAACTTATAATAAAAGAATTTTATTTAAAACTAATTTCGATTAATTATTCCAATGATGTAAGATTTTTGATTTACTGATCAGTCAGCTTTATTTTGTTCAAGCTTCGTGGGGCGAAAGCTTGAACAAAATAAAGCCTACTGATCAGTAAATCAAAAATCTTACATCATTGGAATAATTTTCAACCCTGATCGACAAAATTAACATCATCTATATCATAATATATATCATAATATATGATAATCTCCTACTCCAAACGATGAAGACATGAGGTTTTTTATTTTACTAAAAAACACTTACACAGCTGACACCATTAAGGAAATACAAAATTGGGTACATATAAAAACTACGGTTGCTAATTTAAAAAATCAAAACAGGTTTTTACTTCGATGTAAATCAAAAGGACTACTGCCAGCACACATTATTAACTTAGATCCTAAAATTAAATTTATACATCCTCTCTGCATGACATCCTATGGGAAACTTTGCTTTAATTTTAAAATTAAAACACTAAAAATTGAAATTACTGACTTAAATTATAAAATTAGAAAACTTAATCTTGATATTTACAAACTAGAAGAAAAACTTAACGATTTCGCTACCGATGATCTTATTAAACTATTTTTGCATGTCAAAATAGAATTATTAAAAACTTGGAAAAACGTTTAATTTAAAAATCTATTTTAAAATTTGAATGGCTCACAAAAACATATTATAACAAAAATTTTACAAAAATCCCTAACAAAAAATGGCTTATCAACATAACTGAGAAACAATTTCCAGATGATATCCGATATTTTTTAAGTTTGGGAAAAAATTTCTGTACTAGTAATAATAATAAATGTAAATTTGTTGAAAATACTTTAGCAAACATTGAGGAAAAAATTAATCAAATTCCGTTTGAAAAAAGAATCGGACTCAGATCAAATATCAGTGACAGATTACAAAATTGTATAAATAATTCTGACAATAACAACATAATTTCAGAAATGGATATTGTAGGTGAAAAAACAAAAGAATTTTTATTTGAAAACAAAGATATTGTCATAACGAAAGCAGATAAAGGTGGGGCTACCGTTGTTGTAAACAAAACAGATTATATAGATAAATGTTATTTATTACTATCAGATAAAAATACATATACAAAATTAAAAAAAGATACAACTTCCAAAGTCATCAATCGTTTAAATAAAATTATTGGAAAATGTAAAAAGAAAGGATATATCAGTAAATATATATAAGAAAAAGTGACTCTTTTGTCAAAAATAGCTGAGATCTTATTGAAAAAGTAAAATCCTTTAACATATCAGATAATTACAAAAGATTTAGTTTTTAAAAATGTATAAATTAACTGGCAAAAAATAAGAACATTTTTAAGGCCCTCAATATAAAAACAGTTTTTACTTACGAAAAAGACCCTTTTAAATGTTTGTCCAACAATAAGGATATTAAACCATTTGATTTAAAAATCCATGTTGTTTATTGTATTCCATGCGAATATGGTCCTGTGTACATAGTTCAAACAAAACGATACATTAAATCTAGAATTCAGGAACATAAAAACGACTGTAAAAAGAATGAGAGGGGTACGTCATTGGTCACACATTCACACAATAATGATCACAATTTTTGTTTTTCCAAAACAAAAATTCTTAGCTACGAAACCTAAGCAACATTTATCATAGTCTTAAACATTAAACTAATCAACTATAATATCTTTTAAAAATCTTATCTAATTATATCTTAATGTTTCATATTAATAGCAAATGTTGGCGCGAAATTTCATCTTTTTAAAAATATACGTTTTAGTTTCGGTTTGACTCCATTCGCATTTCCAGAAATACTCAAAATTGTAGTGATATTACACACAATGATTATTTTAATTAAATTTTAATTCCTAGTAAGAAAAACCAAAAATAACATCGACCATGAATACTTATATAAAAAGTATTAATCGTTTTTCCTTATATAAATATGTACACCATATTCTGTTTTAACATCTGTCAAATCTTGGTAAGTCTTTCAGGTTACGTAACCTATCTTCGAATACTTTACGTAATTTGAAAAAAACTTTATGTATTTTGTTTATTAGGATAGGAGATATGTTTAAAAAAAAATTCCTGAAGAGGCTCCACATCTTGGGGCGAAAGCTTGAACAAAATAAAGCTTACTGATCAGTAAATCAAAAATCTTACATCATTGGAATAATTTTTAACCCTGATCAACAAAATTAGCATCATCTATACTAATTTAGATTAAGTCTGAATAAATATGCATGCGCAAGTATTGTAAATTACATTTGCTTGTATTTAGTTATTAAGAATAAAACATTCTTCTTGTATCTTTTTGTTTGAAAAAAGTTTAAAAACAAGTTAATATTGCCTTCATTTTGATTTTGTTCATCAACAACAGTTAATATGTCTTTTCGATTCAATAAGTCCTTTACTGCATCTGGGTTAGATTCACATTTCAAGAGGGGATTTTTTGCCTCGTAGCATTTTTTTGGTGACGCACATAACAAAATTTGCACTTAAATCGCTCTGTTCCCGTCCATGTGTCTACAATTTTTTTATAATAGTTCCAAAAAGGGGCCTTTGGTTTCGTCATTTTTGCAGGCTAAGATATAATTACGTAGTTTTTCCTTTCTATCCATCTGAGCGATCTAAAATATAAAAAGATGACAATTCAAACACATATTTTAATGATAAAGTATCTTGTCTCTATACTTTAGGAAGAAAATATCCCAAAACGACGCGATAACTAAAAACTTTCACAGATGTAAGTTATAATCTGAATGAAGTTATCTAAAAAGATTAATAACAACTTTCGTAGAAAAGTTGTTCTTATTACCAACATCAGTAGATAGATAAACGTTTATTTTTCAGTCTGCTGGGCTTAAACAGTTCACTTGCTTACGCTTCCATTTGTACAGAATTTGCTTATAACTAACTCTTTACAAACTTACATCCATGAACACATTATCAAAGCCGACATTACCTTCCTCGTGTCGCATCGCCTCGCACTCATGGCGCTACGTTCTCGTCTCGCACGCATGACGCTATTTTCCCGCTTTGCCTCGCCTTGCCAGCATCTTCACACTCTTCCAACCAGTGTTCCCCTTTTTCATTCCCCTTCCCGCACATCCTCTTCTCTCCAGAAAGACAGAACCTATTATAACTCTCCATGCATCCACATCTGATTCTCGCTATAAGTTCCTGACTTCCTTGCTGTCCTTTCGCACACAAATATTGCGCTCTCTCCGTTAACATAGTCCACACATAGTTCAAATTAAACCTTGACCCTCTTATTCTCTCCTCCCCTGCTTCCTTCTCTCTCTCTCTCCATGCTGTTTCTTTTAACCAACTCATACACCCTCCTTCCTTCCTCATGCTTTTCACTTCATCCATCTGCAATACATTCATTCTAAAATACCTTTTCCTTTTCACCTCCATCTTCCCACCCCTGCCTCTGTTCTCCTTCTCTCACCAACATTCCCTAACCAGCTTACTTCCCTCCTCTTGTAAAAATTGCTCCTCATATTTACACTCTTGACTCCCCGTTATAATCCCTAAACTCGTTCTTTCCGTCTCCCTCCTGATAATATAGTTCCGCGTATTCCTTGCTAACCCCCGTGTCCACATTACATACCTCTCCTGTATCCTATTTACCTCCTCACTTACCTTCCACCCCCACATCTTCACTCCGTAAAATAAGACACTTATCACTATCGAATCAAACAATTTCATTCTCCTTACAAAATCATCTGCAAACGACCTCTTTCCCAGCATCCACACTTGCCTTATCACCACATTTGCCCTCTTCACTTTCTCCTTTATATAACCATCCACTTCCCCAATCCTCCGAAACAGGAAGCCCAGGTACACAAACTTTTTCACCTCATGTACCGCTTTTCCCTTCCACTTTCACTCCCCTCCCTTATCCCTCTCTCCTCCTTTTCTGAACAGCATAACCTTTGACTTATCCGAATTTAACTCTAACCTATTTTTGTCCAAGTATCTTCTCAACATTTTCATCATCTCATTTAAAGCCTAAACCCCCTATCTATCCAGAAACCTTCAGAGATTCCCTCCCCTCTTCTCACCCTATCTTTCGTCTCCTCATATACCTCCCTCACCCTCTAGGTCAGGCCTATTTCCACTCTCCTCTGTTCCATTGCCTCCCACAACCTCCCCCTATCCACCGACGGGAACGCGCCTTTTAGCTCTACAAAAACGCGTACACTTTGGCACCCTTTTTGACTAGTGCTCTATCCACCACGTGCTGCGTCTCCGGCAGTATGGCTTTCCCCTCAACATCCTTTCGCAGCCTATCTTCTAGCACGATCGCGATATTCTGTACGGCGTATTCATGAGCGTTATTCCTCTATAATTTTTCTGCCTCTCCCTATTCCCTTTTTTATACAGTGATGCGATCACCCCCTCCATTCACCCTCTTGAGAATCCCTCCCCCCGCCAAAGTTTTCTCACTACCCCCTTCAGCCTTTCCCTTACCTCGTGTGGGCCAAACAGCCATGCTTCGTTCTCTACCCCGCTCAGCTCTGCTGCCTTAGACCTTTTCGACTTCCTTATCTGCCTTGTTCTTCTAATCCCCTCATCTCTTTTCCGTGTGTCTGATCCCTGAAATGAATCTTTAAAAAATTGCCTTTATTCGTCACTTTCTATCTTCTCTCTTATCCCCACCTAATTTTTTCTAAACCTATTAATTATCTTTCACGCGTCCCCTTCTGTCTTAACATTTCTCGACTCCTCTTCCAGCTCTTTTTTCTTTTCCTGCTCTTTATTCTTGCACATTATCCTCAACTCCTTCCTAATTTCTATGTAATTCTCCTTGTTCGCATTTCCTTCCTTCCACTTCCTGTACTTCCTATTTACCTTTGTCTTCATCATTTTACATTCCCTATCCGCCCACTGCTTCACCATTCCTTTCTTCTTCTTTCTAAGTACCTTCTTTTGTACACACCCATTTACTTTATCTTTCAGATCCATTCATATCTTTTCCACCGACTCCCCCTTAAATCTTACGTTTCCAAACTGCTTCTGATACTTCTCTATTACTTCTTTCCATGATAACTTCACCCTTAACAATTACAGTTCTTAATACAGAGCTAATTAATAATTGCCTCTCCTATTGATGAACATTGACAAAACTCACAATGCAAGAGATCGATTCACCGAAGCACCGGTACCTAACCTCGCATAAATGCGTACGGCGCGCTGGGTACAGAACGAATTTAATTAACACTATCCTAGCATACATATATTTTTCACCGATTGATTAGTATATACTTAAAATATTTAAAACTGGATTTTTATAAACAGCATACGTTTTAGGACACTTGATTTTATATATTTCAAAAGCTGTGCCTCCTGCCCACTTCATGATCCCCCAATATTCTCACGACATGACCGGGACCCCGAACAATATGTGTGAAAAATTAGATGCCGATGGGTCAAAAACTGCGGCAGTGCCCTATCTCCTTATCTTATTCCCTTTTATGTCCCTCCTACTCTTACGAACTGTCTGGTAGCACAAAGAATGTGTGTGAAAAATTTGGTGCCAATTGTCAAAAACTGGATTTTCATAAGCATCATACGTTTTAGACCACTTGATTTTACATATTTCAAAATATTTGCCCCCCCCCACTTCGGCAGATCGACATGAATGGACAGCGTGCACGCCGAAGCGGAGATCGCGGAGGTCGACGTATTA